>JAULBS010102882.1:0-15896 GCA_032355785.1 Symmetromphalus regularis
AGCACTCACTCTGGGTTGGAGCCGATACTGAGATTAAAAATCCCATGCCTCGACTGAGATTTGATCTCAGTACCTACAAGCCTCGAGTCCGATAGCTTAACCACTGCACCACGGAGGCTGGTTTATCAATAAGCAGCAAAGGATCTTTTATATGCACTATCCGTCAGACAGGATAGCACAAACCATGACCTTTGATAAGCCAGTTATGGACCACTGGTTGATGTAAGTGGCTTACACCTACTCAATGAGCCTTTATGGAGCACTCACTCTGGACTGGAGCCAGTACTGAGATTAAAAATCCCATGAGATTTGATCCCATTACCTACCAGCCATGAGACCAACAGCTTAACTACTCCGACACTGAGGCCGGTAGAAAAAGGACAAAAATATCTCGTAGGGTAATTGTAAGGTTCATGCAATTCGTTGCAGCTTTCTGCTGAATATCTTCCAGCAATGTTTTAATTAGTGGAACAACTGTAGCAACACTGACCATCAGTCTGAGAGTTACTTCAAGATTTACAGGATTCCTTCAATGCCATCAAACCGCCTGCTACACAATCTAACTGTCCAGAAAGGATTGTTTATTTTCCAATCAATGTCTTGACCTGTTGGGCAGCACAAATAAACAGCACACACCTTCTTCAGTTGACTAACGCCAGAGGAAATATCTCTGTCTATCTGATAACATGCCTACTCTAAGTTTGCCACACCATACTAATCAATGAAGACAAATTCTTCAAGTTGTTGCAATGCTCCAAATTGGATACCTTTTTGAGTAAGAGCAAAACAAATAGTTTCAAACTAACATCTTGTCACAGACGTGCTAAAATGTATCATTATGTGAAGAAAACTGAACTTGATTAATTTAATTAAAAGTCTCATCATATGATTTTTTATTGATGGTTATTTAATTTTAACTGTTCCATTCAATATTCCAGCCACAAATCAATGTGCTTCGAAAGAAAGCTCAAATACCTGAAACAAAATGTTCTGAGAGCAGAAAAATTCTCAATGAAAAGGTCCCAGCCATTTTAAGTAACAATACTATTTTCTATATCACTATTATGAATAAGAAAAAAACCTTGGTCTCCTCATTGGTGAAGCAATTATACCTACATATATAATTTATTTAATTTATTCCTGGATAAATAATCTATCAGAACAAGTGTTGACTAACCATTAACAGTTCCAGCCCTTTAACAATACTACTTTCCAGATCACCATTACATATAAGTAAAAACCTTGGTCTCCTCAATGATGAAGCAATTATACCTATAATTTATCTAATTTATTCCTGGATAAATAAACTGTCTGAACAAGTGTTGACTAACCATTAAATGTTACCTCATTACATCACCCGGTGCATTAAGACGCACCTGAATATACAGACCTACCAACAAAATTATAAACAATCAACTGAATAGTATTCAAACATCTGACCCATGTCACTCAGATGTCTGTCTGAGATCCTGTTACATAACTAATCATCCAAACATCTACATTAATTAATCAGAGTAAACTGTGATTGCCCAATTCACAATCACTAATTAGTTCTTCCTCATCAAATAAATGGTCTAATAGCAAACACAGTTGATGAAATGAGGTAATAATTGCACCTATATTATGTCATTGCATTCCTAGTAACATTATGCTGTTGGTAAAGGTATGCATAACAGGCCGGCGCTGGTAGTATGATGGTTCTCCTCTAGGTCAGGTGCCCTCTACTTATGACACCGGTCCCAGGAGGTGGGTGCCAATATGGATGTGGACACGTTAATAATTTAGAGGTAGGTTGGTAGTACAGTAGTTATGCTATCATACACCAAGTGGTCCACAACTGGTTTATCAAAGACCACAGTATGTGCTATCCTGTCTGTGGGAAAGTGCATATAAAAGATCCCTTGCTGTTAATCAGGAAGAGTTGCCTATGTGATGATAGCGGTTCTGGTCTGACAATCCAAGCAGCTTGGAGGGGTGGGTGAGTAAAAGGGATGCCCATGACAGTGTGCTTGAACCTTAATCAGATATAAACATGAAAATATGTTAAAACAAACAAGATTCATCACTCTTGATCACAAAATACTGATAAACAAATTCACCAACACCATGAAAACTCCATCATCTGTGATGATCCTTGGCCAGTGTTTAATTCTGGTGTTGGTATGCGAGCCCCTGGGTGGTTAGCTTGTGTAAATGTTTGTCCCCTGAGAGTGAAAGGGCAAGCTCTGGGCACACACACACCGCCCCTGTTGGTCTTTGTTGCTCAACTCAACATGAAAAACATGTACAGATGGTCATCAAGAGAACAGTACTGCAGTAGTAGTATTTTCTTAAAGACAATTCTTTAGTTTGATTGTTGTCTTGGCTGACCAGCCGGTGGCAACTGTACAATTACAAGTTAACCATGGAAGACATTTAGTCATATTTTAATTTGTATACTGCCCATAGAGGTACATGTATATTGGTGTAATATATTAAAATAAACAAAATTTAATAATCTGCAGCTATAATAAATTGAACTGAATTTAATTTAATGATCACTTATATTTTAATTTGTATGCTGTCCATAGTTATATTTGTGCAAAATATTAAAACAAACTGAATTTAATAATTTTGAGCTATAATAAATTATACAGAATTGAATTTAATGATCTACAAGTCCACTAACATTTTAGTTTATAAATTACTCATAGAGGAAGTTTAGTGCAATTTATTAAAATGAATAAATTTAATAATCTGCAGGTACTTGTATAATACAGTGAACTGAATTGAATTTAATGATCAAGTTAACTCGTATTGAAAACTGTCCATTGTGATGCATTTGAACAATTGTGTGGACTAAATTTTATTAAATGATGTAAAAATATATTAATAAATTAAACTAAATTGAATTGAATAATCTCCAAGTTTCGTCTTATTAAATTATTTTGAACACTGTTCATTGTAATATATAGCTAGAATTTACTGAACTGAATCTAATGATCAGTTAATACAATTAATAAAATGATCTAAACTTAACTGAGTAATTTTCACAGATAACGCATTATTTAAAAACAATAAATTTAACTTAATTCAGTTCAGTGACCTCAAAGCACTGACATTTTTCTTTTCTACTCATATGGTTGTATTAGAAGAAATGAAAAAAAAAAATTATACTATTGTTAATAATAATTTTTGAACACTTTTTGGTGCTTTTGTCACACATTTTTGACCTCCAAGTTAACTGATATTTTTTAGTGTATTAGTAAAAATAGAAAAACATAGACTATTGGTACATAATATTTTTAAAGAAATAATTTTTGGTGCTTTTGCCACATATTTTTCAATTGAACACTCTTTTGAAATGCCATTCCTCATGTGATTAACTATGGGATCACCAGAGTACACAGAAACTCATCCGGCCCATTGTACATAATGACCAAGTGACTGATGCCTTTGTTGAAGTTGGGATCGTTTTGATTGATGTCCTGACTGAAGCAACACTTCCTTCACCTCAGAGCGCCATGTCTTAGCCAATTTGCTGTGGTAACTATCTGCTAAATTGTCAACACATGTCAGAAAGCTGTGGTAATGAGACCAGTAATGTGTGGTCTCCTGCTACTCCGAACACGGATCATCATTCTTTTAAACACTGCCATCCGTTTGTTCTGTGTTGTAGTGGAACACCGTTCTATTATTCTATATTGAAACAAAGCTATAATGACTATTCTCGCACATCTTTGCTGCAGTCAGTTTCCTACTATTTGGCAATTTGTTCATCATTCTTTTAAACACTGCCATCCATTTTTTCTGTGTTGTAGAGGAACACCATTCTATTGTTCTCTATTGAAACAAAGACATAATGACTATTCTTGCACATCTTTGCTGCAATTGGTAACTGTCACACATGGTTTCCTATCTGGCAATTTGTTCACCATTCTTTTAAACACTACCATTTCTTTAATGTAATAGTGGAATGGCGTTCTATTATTCTCTATTGAAACAAAGCCATGACTATTCTTGCACATCTTTGCTGCAGTTGGTAACTGTCACACATGGTTTCCTATCTGGCAATTTGTTCACCATTCTTTTAAACACTACCATTTCTTTAGTGTAATAGTGGAATGGCGTTCTATTATTCTCTATTGAAACAAAGCTATAATAAATATTCACACACATCTTTGCTGCAGTTGGTTTCCTACTATTTGGCAATTTATTCATCATCCTTTTATACTGCCATCCGTTTGTTCTGTGTTGTAGTGGAACACTGTTCTATTATTCTCTACTGAAACAAAGCTATAATGACTATTCTTGCACATCTTTGCTGCAGTTGGTTTCCTACTATTTGGCAATTTGTTCATCATTCTTTTATACTCCCATCCGTTTGTTCTGTGTTGTAGTGGAACAGAACACCGTTCTATTATCCTCATTTTGACACAAAGCTGTAACTATTCTCTTTGCTGCAGTTGTAACTGTCATATGGTTTCCTACTATTAGGCAATTTGTTCATTTTTCTTTTAAACATTGCCATCCGTTTGTTTTGTGTTGTAGTGTATTATTCTCAATTGAAACAGAGCTATAATAAGTATTTTTGCAAATCTTTGCTGCAGTTGGTTATCTACTGTTAGGCAATTTACTCATCATTCTTTTAAACATTGCCATCCATTTGTTCTGTGTTGTAGTCAAACACACATCTATTATTCTCTATTGAAACAAAGCCATAATGACTATTCTCGCACATCTTTGCTACAGTTGGTAACTGTCACACATGGTTTCCTCCTATCTGGCAATTTGGTCACCATTCTTTTAAACACTACCATTTCTTTTGTGTTATAGTAGAATGCCGTTCTATTATTCTCTATTGAAACAAAGCAATAATGACTATTCTTGCACATCTTTCATAAACCATAAACATTTTCATAAATTGGTTTCCTACTGTTTGGCAATTTGTTCATCATTCTTTTAAACATTGTCATCCGTTTGTTCTGTGTTGTAGTCGAATGCTGTTCTGTTATTCTCTATTGAAATAAAGCTATAATGACTATTCTCTTTGCTGTAGTTGGTACATGTAACTGTCAGAGGGATTTTAACTAGCCTGGGGCAACCTAATGCAACTTTACCTATTGATGACCAAAGGACAAAACAAAGTAATACCTAATCCTAATACTTGGCAATGAGATGTGTGTTCTTGATGGATTCTTTTGGAAACCCAATCAGGAGTAAACCATGACATGACCTCATAGTGTCACCATTGTATTGTCTTGTGTATGGTGTCTCAGTACCACAAGAACAAAATATTTGTACAGTTTTAAATTTTGTTTGTTTTGTTTAACGACACCAATACAGCACATTGAATTATCAATCATCAGCTATTGGATGTCAAAACATTTGATAATTTTGACTCTATGTCAAGTGTGAGCCAGCCTCTGACGGGTTTTGAACCACTGTCTTCAGCTTTAGAGTCCAATATCCTACCACTGGACCACCAAGGCTCTACAGTTTAAAAGTATTGATATATTACCCCATCACTGCAGGAATATTCAGGTTTTTATTGTGGATGTGTATAGATTAATATTTCATAGTAATAAACTGAGTTCTTTATCGTCTTAATCTGTATAAATTAAATATCTGTTCCAGATGTGTCCAAGGATAAACAATTTTAAACATTTCCTTACTTATTGTTGGTATATTGTATCTGTTCTCAGTGCCATATATTTTTTACATATGTATTAACATTCAGAACACAGTTGATTACTGATTCTCTTTTATAATTAGTATAGAGTTTTTGCATTTGACTTTGTCAGGCATATCCAATTTACATCTTTTTTCCCTACAAATTAATTACTTTTGAAAATGAACTATCAAACAGTTTGTTCCTTAATCTACTAATAACAGAAAAAAGATTTTAAAAAAAAGTAAAACAATGTTTCCATTTTCTATTCCGATTTAAAATTTTTTATAACTGTTTATTTTTTCCCTTCCAGTCCCTTGTTTACAAAGTCAAACCATGTTAAGGGATATTTAAAGATTTTATAAACTATTATGGCTCTATAGTTTTTGAAATCTGTTTTGATTTGCTATCACAAAATATATTTATAGAAGAGTACTCTTTCTAAAAGACATATTGTTAATATTCACAGGCCTTAACAGAATACATGAAATTAATGAAGTTAATGCCTTTAGAGTAATTATTTAAAATTTCATATGCTATTTTGCAACCAATGATAGACAGTGACACATGTTAGTAGCAATTTAACCAATCAGTTAATTTATAATATTCCTTACTGAACCAATCTGACTCAACCATTATTGTTCAGTGTAATAAAATATATTTGTAGTTTTAAGAGAAAAGCAAATATATATATGCCATGCTCTTGGCTGTGCCCAGATCAGAAGAATATAGTATATAAAAATATGGAGAGAATAAAAGACACATTTAACTTTTTATAGATGATTAAGTGCCTTATGTATATGAAACAAATAACATTTTGAGCCGTTTTAATTGGAGAAAGAACATTCCACCGTGCAAGGGGGATTTGTGAATAAATATTTTTTTAAATTTCTATAACAGATGAATTAACTTTAAACCAAAAATTCCAATGACCTCTGGAATTCAGCTATTTTACAGAGAAAAATCCCCACTTCCTAGACAAACAAGACAGACTGAAATCATAACTGATGCTTATAAGACTTTAAAAGTATAATCCATGGCTTAAATTTAGTCTAGACTTGAGCTGCATGCATTCTGCATGGTGTTAAAAGTCTACACTTTTAATTTAAGCCTTGAGTTCAGACTTTTAAAGTCTTATAAACAGTCAGATTTTCAGCAGTTGGTCAGTTGGAAACCAATTAGATTGGACACAACTCCAATTATACACACTTGCACAACTCTAAAATGTTATTTCTCCAAGAAAAAGCATCAATACCAAAAATAAGTATATCAGTATATTACCAATGCAATATATGTATTTATATATGTACTTACATATATATATATATATATTTATTCTTATACATATTTAGAATATTAAAACTTGATATACTCCTATTCAATTTTAGTATTTAAAGAATTAAAACTTTCAGCATACCGAATGTTAAAATAACATTAAATTGTTAACATATATGAGAAATAAATTTGATATTTAGGACATTAAAATTATCAACAAATTAGAGCATTTAAACTGGCAACATACTGGCTGTTACAATTCTGGTATTAAGAACACTTTCAACAAATTAGCTTTACCATTCTGATATTTAGAACATTGTCAACAAATTAGCTTTACCATTCTAATTATAAGAAAAGGGTCAACATATTAGCTTTACCATTCTGATATTTAGAACACTGTCAACAAAATTAGCTTTACGATTGTAATATTTTTAAACACTGTCGACAAATTAGTTTTACCATTCTGATATTTAGAATATCGTCAACAATTCTGATATTTTAAAACAAATTAGTTTTACCATTCTGATATTAAGAACATTATCAACAAATTAGCTTTACCATTCTGATATTTAGAATGTTGTTAACACATTAACTTTACCATTTTGATATTCTGAACATTGTCAACCAGTTAGTTTTACCATTCCGATATTTAGAACATTATCGACAAATTAGCTTTATAGTTCTAGAATTTAGAACATTAGTTTTGTCAACATATTGGCTGTTATAATTCTGATATTGGAAGGATTAAGATTCAATCATAGTGTAAGCCTTCTGCCATTTTAAAAAGGAAGTGATTATAAAGTGCAATTATAGCTCTGAGGGCATCATGCGGAACACATGTGCAAGTGTTTTACGTGGAATTTTTATGGACTTCCCCAATACTACCTGGCTCCTCCATTTACAAGTCTATATAAACACAGAGATACCAAGTGGAGAAGTCGAGATATTTCTACACTGCTAAAACATGTGCTCGTCATATTCAAATACACATGAAATTCTTTATATGTGTTTTGGTCACTATGCCAATTTGCCTATAAATCATTTTCATTCAGCTTTTTCTTTAGTTTGTTTTCCCATAACACAGCCATAGAACCAATAAAGAGATATTACCTCTATACAGATCCTAAATCAAAAGATCAGATGTGGTTTTAAATGTTTGGACTAAGTGCTTAAAGATAAAGTTTAGAATTTAACTATACAAAACAATGCAAAGTGAATTCTTTTTACTTTTAAATATTGAATTCACAGTTAAATATTTATAAACACAACATCGATCCTATGCTAATAAAACTTTAAAAGTCTGGACTTAAAATTAAAGTTTAGACTAATACTAATACTAAAGAAAAGTCTTGTTTTCACTTTTAAAACATTAATTTCACAATTAAAGATTTATAAACACAAAATCGATCCTATGCTTATAAAAATTTAAAAGTCTGGATGTAAGACTTAAAATTAAAGTTGTGACTTAATACTGTGCAGTAGCATTGAGTTAAAGTCCTGTTTTCAAGTTCATTTGGAGTTTTAAATTGAGACTTAGTTTTATGAGCATAGGGCTTGTATTAAGATAGAACTTACCATGTTGAATGAACATGCGATATTTTAGAATTCCTTTAAAGAAAAATCAACACCACCACCAACACGATTACAACATCCATTCTGAATAACTGTGATCAATAAACATTATTTTATTTAAACTTTTTAAAACCTTTCTGACATTTTGCAAATTTTTTTAAATTTGGTTTTCTCTATCTCTTTCTCTCATTAAAAAAAGCACATTGTTTTAAAGAAATGTTTAAAGATAAAAGTTTAGAATTTAACTATCCAAGACAAAGTCATTTCATTTACTTTTAAACACTGAATTCACAGTTAAAGATTTATGAACACAAGATCGATCCTATGCTTATAAAACTTTAAAAGTTTGGACTTAGGACTTAAAATTAAAGAGGATATATAACAGTATCATTGACATATTTTGAGGGTTCAAATTTAATTAAAATTTAACTAATTTGAATGAATACTAAATTAATAAAATTTAATCTAGTAAATGTTATAACTTTTCTGGTTGAGTATAGATCCATAAAAAAAACTTCAATAATTTATGTATAATATATGACAGTATATATGATGTTTCAAATTTAATTAAAATTTAATTGATTTGAATGAATAATAAATAAATAAAATTTCATCTAATAGATGTTATAACTTTTTTTGTTGAGTATAGATTCAGTGATTTATTCTACATAAACAATTTAATAAAGTTAACAAATAAAACAGGAGATAATTATAATGATACGCTACATCTATTAATTACTTTATCAGTTTCACAAGTCTTGCAAACTCTGTTATTATTAGCCAATGAAAGAACACCAAACAAGAACCTTGTGTGACCCCTGACCTCTGTGACCTCACTAATGACCTCCAGCATAGACAGACATATGCAGCTAGTTGTGAGGAGGAAGCAGCAGACAGACAAAGAATTCAAGCTCTGCACTAGAAGCCCTGCCCAGCCAGGATTCCTCGTGGCCTTAGCAACAGACAGACTTAAAGGGGCACCCATGAAAGGTGCTATAGAAACTTGTTAACTCTTTTGATTAAAATGATAAAAATAATTATATTTATTTGATTTTTTTTGTTTTCTTCTGTTTTATTTTTTTATATCACAAATCTTTTTTTACATCAGAAATTATAAACTATAGAAACTTGTTAAATTGTAAGGGTTAAAATATATGAGTATTTAATTTATAAAAAATTTAATTATTTAAAATTTTCACTTTATATTTTTTTACTTTTTTAACTTCAGAAATATTGACTCTGTTTGCAAACTGATATCAACTTTGTTATTATCTATCCATTATCCAACAATTTCTTTAATTTTACTACAGCCTATCTTTATTGTGCTAGCATATTAAGAACCATACTCTAATAAAACCGTAAAGATTTGAATTTACCCATTCCTAAAAAAATCTAGGTAAATAATTATTTTACAATAATAATTTTATTTAAAAGTTCAACATAACACTTCAAAACTAACTCATAAAACCTGTTTCAATTAAAGAAAATTCATGTTTTGAGTTTTATTCTGTGAATATAAAAAGTATCCTCACGAATGGAAAGATTAACGATGTTAAAGAATAAAACAGCAGGTATTTAGGCTGTTGTGTTAACATAAAACAGTAGGTTTTCTTTCACAATCTGAAGCATCTTGCTTCTGTGATTACTAGAATGACTAGCCAGAATGTCTATGAACATAACAAGTGTATACTGTACACTCTGATGGGTTTATTTTTTTACTGAATACTTGTTATCTATATGCATTCCTACAATTTTGGGACCTGGACTTTGTAGAAATACAGATACAATATACCAACATGTTTTGTAGAACAGAAAGAACAAGCACATTGCGTAACAGCAGAAATTTCTTAGGTTTAGTGATATGAAACAGTAAGTTAATAAAATCATATTGTCCAAGTGACAAATCAGTCATACATTCGTCCAATGAGTGACAATTAAATCATACATTCGTCCAATGAGAGACAACTCGGAGTGTGTAGGAAATGGGATTTATTCTCTGTAAATTCTACAGCTCAAATTCCAGAGGTAGACAAGTAGTAATAGAAAACATTAATGTATGACATTTTCATACATCAAATAATTTTCATATTTTTTTTCTTTCTTTTCGTCCCTAAAAAATAGAAAGCTACCATTTCCCCGAATCAACAATAGAAATATCTTAATAATATTTATTCATGAAGTATCAACAATAACATACGGCGCAGATATGCAATGTTTTAAGTTGACATCAAATATATTACATCTTTAGCACTGACTTATGTACAAAAACCACCTGCGCAGTGGCACTATTTACAGTGACAATATCAACACAGTCATACGTCGTGATATATGTACAGAGACGGCACTATTTACAGGCATTGGCGTAGTGAAACATTGTTACAATATGTGTAAATCCCCCTGCACTCTGGCAATTTCTTTTACACGGCATTGTGAGACAAAATAAGGCACAGGCACACCAAGAGCACAGTTCTGGCCAATGAGAACAAGGCGCTACCTTCACAAGAATAAGCGTCCAATCGGTTGTGTCCATCAGCACACTGGCACGTATATGAGCCAATAGTATTCACACAAGCTGTGTTGCTATGGCAATGGTGGCCTGTTTTGCCTCCTTCTGACATACATTCATCAATATCTGAAAAGAGAAAAAGTTAGAAATAAATATATTTGAATTCACAATACAGTGAATTCTGTTTAAACCAGCATCTATCTAATCAAGCATATTGTATTAACAGGATGATATTTATAGTCCCAAACTAGATTATAGAACCATATATTTTTTTGTCTAATCTAGCATATATATACTCAATCCAACAAGGTTATATTTTTTTCATTTATTTAAATTAACACTTTGATAGAATGATGACAGGGGCTGATAGAGAGATTAAAAATCACATGACTTGACCGAGATTCAATCCCAGTACCTACCAGCTATGAATCCGATAGCTTAACCAGTGCACCACTGGAGCCGGTAATAAAATTGAACTTTCATCTGTTTCTTTTTTTCTCCTTCTATTTTATGAAAATGGTCCTTACTTTTTTATGTGTGTAAAATTAATCACTAAATGTTAAACATCCAATAAAGAGATTAATGGTTACTCAAAATAGCCATAATAATTGTTGATTAAGTCTTGACATTATAAACATAGAGTAATTTTAAAGGCAAAAGTTTGTCTCACAGGAAAAATAAATCTATTATCAATTACTATGGATAAGTATAAATTTGTAATGTGCTTACATTCAAAAAATGGTTTAAGCACATTATGTTGTTTGTAAGTCTTTCTGTGCCTGGTTACTTAACAAAACATAAACAAACCTGGATTTGGTCTCTGGGGTTTATGACCTTATAATACAACCAGCATACATTAACAAAACAATGTATATAATAGTTGATTAAAAGAAGTAAAGTTTGTTTTATTTAACGGCGCCTCTAGAACATTGATGTTTATCTTATCATTGGCTATTGGACGTCAATCATGGTCATTCTGACATATTTATTTAGAGGAAACCTGCTGCTGCCACATAGGCTACTCTTTCCGATAAGCAGCAAGGGGTCTTTTACATGCACCGTCTCACAGACAGGATAGCACATACCATGGCCTTTGATGAACCAGTTGTGGACCACTGGTTGGAACTGAAAATAGCCAAACTGTAAATGTGTCCGATGAGAAGGATCGATCCCACGACTGACCTGTTCACAGGCAGACACTTGATGAAAAGAACTAACATACGTTAAAATGTGAAGATAACAGCAGTGATTAGATTGTTAGAGTGGGAGTCAAAAAATTATATGATAATCCAGACTTATAAGCCAAGACCAAATATACACCAAGACACCATAGTATTTGAAATATTAAAGTTCATAATTATGTTTCATGATCTATTAAGTTATTTTTTAAAATATATTTAAAAAAAATAATAAAGAAAATAAATCAAAAATATTATAATCATTCCAAATTACAAAATTAATTCGATTTAAGATGCATTTCTGGATTAAAAGCTGATTTAGACATAATCCATTGTATATATATATATATATACATATACATATAGATAAAGAAAAGAAGGCATAAGAACAACATATTAGTTTTATTACTAAATATCTAGGTCAAACATTCAACAAACATCTCTGCTCATTATAAACAAAAATAAGAAAAATGATTGTTAAATTTAAAACTGATATGGACATGTTTGTAATTAATTATCAGTTCAAAGAGATCTAAGATTAACAATGTTTTCTGGATACTTTTGGAGATGCCCTGTTAATGAATAACATAGCGACATGCATCGCCTGTGGTCTCTGAGGCAGGATGTGAGCAGAAAGAAGTGACCTTCTCCAAATAGCAAACAGTGTACCCAATACATACATCCTTAATCAAAAACCAATGAAAGTAGTATAGATAATGATGAGATACAATACTTCACCCAGCAATCAGACCTCCAGTTAAGCGTGCACTGGGAATGCAATTTAAACTTTTTATCAAAAAAAAAAAAGAAACCCACTCAAAATCCCATACTTTAAATAAAATCCTAACCAAAACTACCCATTAAAACACCTACACAGACAGAAAGAAAACCACTACACAAAACACTAATCAAAACTACCCATTAAAACTCACAGAAACACACAAAATAACTACAAAAAAAACCTAACCAAAACTGTCCAATAAAACTCACAGAAACACAAAAAATGTCTCTACACAAAACCCCAACCAAAACAAGCCATTAAAACACAGAAACACAAATAAAATCCCTATACAAAACCCCAACCAAATCGTATTAAAACTCCCACAAAGGCACAAAACAAAATCTTTGATGAATTAAAAATACACCATCAAGATTAAAATAATGACATAGACGATTAGAGAAAATTGTCTTAATTTTACAAAAATTAAAGATTATTAAAGAAAAACAAATTTCAGCACTTTATGATTAAATAATGACATAGACTCTTTGAGAATACTGTCTTAATTTTACAGAAATTATAGATTATTAAACACAAATTTCAACACATTAAGATTAAATATTAAATTAGACTCTTAGAGTACATTGTCTTAAATTTACAAAAAATGGAAAGAGTATTAAAGAAACAGAAATTTCAACACTTCAAAATTAAATAATTTCATAGACTCAATGTGTATATAATGACTAAGACCAACCATTAATGTTTGCAAATTTATATAGCCTATCCCTGGGGATCTATGCACTTGACAAGCGTACCATCAATAACCATCCCACGGACAGGTAATAATGATAGGATTAGCTACAAATGTAAGAATGACCATTAATAATCACAGCTGGACAGAGATGGCTGGACTCAAACTGACCATCATCAATAACACACTGACAGATACAACCTAGTGACCTAAACATGAAATATGACCACTGCAAGAATCTGACAACTGGATGTAGTGATTATGTATGTGTATTCAAAGACTTGAATATTTCACAAGTACAATCAAACTTGTAATAAAGGTGACCTTTATATAATAAACCATCTGTCAATAATGGGAACTTTAGATGTCTCTGTCGATGTAAATACATGAATTTCAATAAAGGCCACCTGATTATAAACAGCTGTAGTGTGCATAGTCAAACCTGCTATAAAGAATATGAACTGATATAGAAATTTTGGAAGTGGGGGTCCAATGCTGATTTTAAAGATTTTTTAATATTGGAGAGGGTCTAAAGATACAACAAACATTTTGTAATTTTGACATGTTTTCAAGTGTGAGCCAGCCCCCAACAGGTTTTGAACCACTGTCTTCATCTTGAGAGTCTAGTGCTCTATCACTGGACCACAGAGGCTCACCACCCCCAATAAAACACATCATATAACAAATGATTAGATCTATCATTACTTCACTACACTCCAGTTCAGTGATTTTAAACAGGGATGTTAGATGATCACCAGCGTTCTCACAAAAAGTGCCCAAACCAATGTGGAGACGTTTCAAAATTTTGCCCTGCCCTCACAAAAAATTAAAAAAATTGTTTTATGTTTCTTCTCCATTTAGTGAACCTCCAATGATACACATCAAGACAACAACTGATTAGATCTGATCATCACTTCAGTATGCTCCAATTCAGTCATTTTAAACAAGGGTGTTAGAAGGTGACCAGTAAACTGACACTGGATACCCGATCTAACGAGATCAAGCAAGATAAGCAGTGAATGCAAACAGATGGTAATTGACTAACTATCCATCCAATCTGCAGCTTCTAGTGAAGACCCAGCGGGCTCTACCCATTCTGTATCTGCCTGTCACATACCTGTGTGTTTAACTGGGTAATCCCCTGTAATTTCTACATTGTCACTGTCAGCTTGGGTGTTACACTCAGAAGACAAGACAACAAATAAAAATAACTATTTGTAGCCCATGTGTCACCAACAAGACAAATCCCTTTTTAATCTCCCCTGAACACCCACAATGAAAATTGTCATATATCTTCTAGACAGGGAAGCTAGGTAATATCCAATACTATTGGACTTAAGTCTGTCGTACACCATATAGCAGCCTTCTTCCGTTTGATAATATGATAATGAGTATACTTATAATAAGCACCCACAAAAAATAATCATCATATATGTCCTAGAGATGGAAGCTAGGTAATATCCAGTACTATTGGACGTAAGACTGTCGTACACCATATAGCAGCCTTCTTCCGTTTGATAATGAGTATACTTATAATCAGCACCCACAAAAAATAATCATCATATATCTCCTGGAGATGGAAGCTAGGTAAACAGTGGCAGGTTTAGGGGGCCCAGGATGCCCCCCACGCCCCCCCCAGTAGTTCTGCAATTTAAATAATATTTATAAAACTTATTATTTTAATTAATTTATTTTTAAACATTAAAATTTCGACTTTATATTATTAGAACACCCTAATGGATTTTCAAAATTGGCCACTAGTCATATCCAGTACTTTTAAGACTTAAGACTTTGACTGTCGTACACAATATAGCAGGCTTATTCCATCTGATACTATGAATATAATTGTAATCAGATTGTTCATAAAAATTTTGGTAAAGAAAACAGTTTATGACATTATCATATCAATTTGTTATTGCCAACTGTGATCAAGTTACTGATGAGTTAGTTATCAATGTTTATAGCATCTTAAGATTACTATAGTGTAGCAATATTTTTATTATGAGTATACTTATAGTGACAACATCTGGTACTCACATCTACCAATATACTAAGAGCAGAAGAGTAAATTTCTACAAATGCTAAAATTACAAGTTACCATATTTTATTTGGCTATAAGGTGGTCTTTTTTCTCTCTAGTAAAAGTAAAGTTTGTTTTATTTAACGACACCTCTAGAGCACATTGATTTTTTATCTTATCAGCGGCTATTGGACGTCAATCATATGGTCATTCTGACATATGTATT
>JAULBS010102893.1:3872-15895 GCA_032355785.1 Symmetromphalus regularis
CCCCCCGGATCACTGGACCCTCCTTGATCCGCTACTGATATCACTTACACCAACCAGTGGTCCACAATTAGTTTACCAAAGCTCGTGGTATGTGCTATCCTGACTGTGGGATGATGCATATAAATGATCTCTTGCTGATTATCGTTTATAGTAGCCGCTTTAGTTTGGCGGCAGCGGGTTTCTTCTCTCCTATTAACACTAATCTCTGTCCTGGACAGACAGCACAAGAAGCTGAGCTGTATGCCCAAGATATCGTGCTTCAACCTTAATTGGATATAAGTATGAAAATAAGTATAACAAACCAACCAATGCTTACAATCTGATGTTTCATACATTCACTGAGTGAATTTATTAACATATATCTCTCTGGGCTATTTTCCGTTCCATCCAGTTGTCTACAACTGGTTCATCAGAGGCCGTTGTATGTTCTGTCCTGTCTGTTTTATAGTGTATATAAAAGTGTTGCTTATCGGAAAATGTAGCCAATATGGCGGCAGCAGGTTTCCTCAAAATACATATGTTAGAATGATCATATGATTGACGTCCAATGGCCGATGATAAGATCCAAAAAATTAATGTGCTCTAAAGGCGTCTTTAAATAATAAAAAAAACTTTTCTTTGTATCTCATATCAGTATATGATTGATTATGTAAAAACAAGTAATTGTATTTGCATTAAAGTCATCACGCCTTTCCCAATTAACAGCTTGAGTCGCATGCTGACATATAACAAACACGAGGTTCAATTTGTCATATCAGTGTCACCAGTTAACTCGCTCTTATATAGGCCAAATAAAAAAATCCCCTTGGTTCTGGTCACCCGACCGACCGTATTTTGCAGAGGCTATAAAATGCGACTACAAAATCCATCAAAATCACCGACCCCATAACGAAGGATTTTAGTGTACAATCTCAATTTTGCATCAAATGGACCTTTCCCCAAATTTTCCCCAGGAACAATTCCAAAATTAACCTTAATAAAAAATAATGTAAAAAAAAAATACTATGCCTAGTCATCTACCCTAATTTTTATCATCCATGTGACCCGAACCAAGGGTATTGTTTTGTTTGGCCATATCAGATCATACTGTGAATGGGGTGGGGGTGGAGGGGAGGTGGAGCTAGGAGTATGGGGACGTGGAATCCAGATTAAAATAGAGGGCTAAGAAATTCTGTCCTTATTCGCTTCGCCAGTAGTGTGGGAGTCATATATTTAAAAATAATGTTTGATAATGTTTGTTATTTAAATTTGGCAAGACATGGCAAGCTAATAACTAATGAGTATGCACTTATTTTCCCAACGCTATTAAACTTTGTAATATTAGAAACATCACCACCGTATAAAATTATCTAAACCAGACATCAAATAACAAGGGACGGAACGGAATTGCTGAATGTGCAGCAACAGGCCTGGAAGATATATAGCTTTATGGAATATTTTAATCTTGTTAGTGGTCGAAACACGCAGATCCAGGGAGGCCTATAGACTATATTCATGTGTTAAGCCTTATAACTGCCATATGTTACCAGGAAGTCATGCAATACCTCCATTGTCAAACATTTATGTCTTCAATTCATCAACAGTAATTACATCGGACATATCTGTGTTTATTTCGGTTGTATTTTCATTTGCAATTTCATATCAAAAACCTTTCATCCTTATAGATAAAACAGCGATGAGAACTATTTTATTGGATTGGTCACATCATGTTGCGTGTTTCATAGTTGTGTTTAATGTCAAACATATGACGCATCCTAATATAATAATGTAAGTTTATATATAAATATAGAAGAAAAAAATGTAAACACATATAAAAAAATATATATATATATTTTTCAAAACTGTATCTCCAATATTTTCGAAAAATACTGTGATAGCATACAAATTGTTTATCGTTATATTGCTATACCGCCATACCGCTATACCACTATTCCGCTATGTGTTTCGGAAAGGTAAGCTAAATAAAAGTTGACATAATACATTTAGTTACTATAAAGGTTAGGTATACACTGTATGTCATGGTTTTCCTTCATATCAACTCGAAATCAGACGTTCGTCAAGCAAAACTAAAATCTCTCAAACAGAAAACAGTGGTTCAAATCCTGTTGCAGGTTGTTTCACACTGATTACGTGTCGAAATTACTAAATGTTTGAAAATCAATGTGATCTAGTGGTGTCATTAAACAACAATAAATAAACAAGCAAAATTAAAATTTGAATAAGACATACTGTATAGTTCTAGTTGTTTAAAGAGAATGTTCATGGTTCTGGTATAAAATACTGAATTCGGTCTGTTTTAGATGAAAGATAAACAAGTAGGCTTACTCGTATTTGAAAGATACAGGTATACACATAGACCCATGTACACAGTACTCAGGGCTGGATTTATAAGGGGGCACAGGTGGTAATTGCCCTGGGCCCCCTGTCAGAGATGTCCCCATACTAAGGACTTCCTTTATTAAAAAGAGGTAATAATTAAAAAATTAGTTCTATTCATTCATTTTAGTTCTTTTTTTTTATTTGTCATGTCATTCATTTCTATGTTGAGGGACTTGAACCTAAAGTGCCCCGGGCCCTAAGATCTAAATACGGCCCTGTCTGTACAAACTAGCTTTGATATACAACAGTCGGTAGGGGGACATTCTAGATTCTACTTTAAAATTTAAAAAATGACACCCAATAATTATTACACCTTCTTTTTCATGTCATTCTGATGTTACCAATCCATCTACACACAGTATATTAATTTTGACACGATTGTGACATGACATCATCTATGACAATCCTCCATTAATATACTTACATTTCACTCTGTATCGTTCGTATTTGCCTTCCATGCTCTCTTCCTTCTCGTGAACATCATCACATTTGTAAAATAATCTGTGACGTCTAAAAGGTGTGCTACTAGAGGTGGGTGATTCCAACAGAAAAGTCCTCGTCTTGTTCTTAGTGTTGGTGGACATGTTGCTGTGTCTTGGATAGGCCGTGGTTGGGGTATCCATCACGATATCACAGTTTTAACACGTATGTCAGGAATCCATGAATGTACCTGAAGATAGCACAGATATAATACTGGAACACAAATGAGCGGTTAGACGTCATTTACTGAAATTAAAACAAATGGAATATCACTAATTGTAATATCACAATGTATCTCAGTTATCCATAACGTGGTTGATATTAAAACCGGTGGAGATGTATACTGGTTGAATTAGAACGAATGTGACAGATGTAAGTTACAGAAACTGTGACAGATGCAGTTTACTATAAAGGTTGACACAATGAGAAAAACAAGCCCCGTACAGTCAGCTTTAACAAATCTTGATTATTCTCTCTTTAGTAGGTCACATTCATAAAATAGTAAAATAAAATATGAAAACAACACTTCTATATGCTTATAATTTTGTTTAGAGATAGGTTTCAAGGCTTAGATTAAAGCCAAAACTTAAACGTCTAAGTCCTGATTTATCTTTGATGGTTCAATCTCGACTCTTAATGGTTAAAAGGAACTGATCTGTAGTTTAACTCTGAACCATCAAGAGTAAATCGGGCCTAAAAGTTTTATAAGAACAGATCCTGATAAAAAGTAATAGCCGTTACACACCTGTCAGTGGAACTCATTTGTATATAAACCCTAACATTGTATGATTATTCATTCTTTAACAGGATACATTCGAAAGATTATTAAATAAAAATGTAAATGATTGATGAAACTAACCACTATTACACAACTGGTGTGTTATCAGTACACAGTAATTTACACAATAATATTTTTATATCAACCTACTAAAATTATCTGAGATTTTTATTATATAAAGAAGGTGTTAAGCTGGCGGATATATTTGACATTTATGATAGATGTTAGCGATTGGTGAGCATGTACAAGCTATTTAAACGTTTGCTATACGTGTTGCTTGGAGACTGAGAGGATAATGGCGAATAGGTGTGATGGTGCACACGGCGACTTGACAACGAATATTCGTGAAAACTGTTACCGTATACAGTGATCCCACTAAACAGGTCAATGAGGTCATATGAAGACAAAGGTCATTAAATATTTAACCATTGATACATTTTAAATTTCACGATTCTGATTAGTCTCAAACGTAAAATTAGTGTGTCAAAAATGTAGATTATTTTTTTTTTTTAACAAGATAACACCAATACAATCCAGTAGAAATAATTTAAGGTTGAATAAGCAATAGTACTTTATACATCAAATGTATTCATGGCATCTCTGGCTGTGATAAAAAAAAAAGATAAAAAAGGAGGACCTGGTCTTTATTTTTACTTACAATATTATACAGTAGGAACATGGCTGCCTTACATTACCATATATACAATATTAACATTAATATGATTTATGTACAGACATCTCAAATAAAGAAATGATTTGTTATATGAGAACGGTGAAGAATCAACAATTGAAGAATTGCTCACTGCGAGTATTTGGTACACACAGGTGCGAATATGCACCATTAGGTGCTATGTTTCCGGTCGTATCGTGTTAGACATAAATCTGTTTATCGTGCAGCTGGATAATAATATAATAAAGGTGAAGATTATACACGCCAATGCTTTGTGTTACAACAAACAGGTTCTGTAGAGTAAGCTTTATTTTTATGTTCGTCTGTCAATGTCATGTTTTATGGCATAATCGCCATATTTCTTGCAATAAGTATAATATTTATGCACTCATAATTTATACTTCAAATGTTTTGTGTAAATAGTTCATGAATATTTTAAATATACACTTCATTGTTATGTTGATGTAATATTATTTTAACTTGTGTCAACTAGGACTATGTGTGTTGATGGTGACTGCGATGTAAGCTTATTTTACCCTGCTCATTTTTGGGGTGTTATACAAATGAGAACGCTATTGTCATAGTGTTATATTTAGATACATGAATTCAGTTTGTTAAACTGAATTCATGTATCTAAATATAACACTATGACACAAATAATAATTTTTTAATATATACATATCAACTAGCGGAGTTCCATTGTCATGGTATATATATATATATGTCGAACAATTTCATTACATTGCCACTATTGCGTTTTTGTTGCTTGTATGAATGTGAAACAATTTTTGAATGGACCCAAAATGCTTTTGTTGAAGATTTAAACCCAAGTTTTCTAAAGTAATATTGTATTTACATAGGCCAACAGAAATTTACTGTTTATGTCAGGTTAATACAGTGCGAGTTTACTGTAGACCCTATACAAAACATTCTTTAAAATTTATTATTTGTAATTGTTGTATAACATAGGGATAAATATCACACCCAGCCTCTCTCTCTCTCTCTCTCTCTCTCTCTCTCTCTCTCTCTCTCTCTTCCTCACTCCTTCCCTCCCTATATGTCACTATCCCTCCCACCCTACGCCCCCCCTCTCTCTCTCTGATAATTTCTAAGTACCGTCCTTTCTTGATTTTATAGTGCTGATTTCAGTGATGCGTGACATGCTAGAACGTAATTTGAGCATTGTGGGATTGTTAATGTCAGCTGCAGACCTGCATGACCACCTCATCCAGACAATAATATCTAACATTAAATCATACATTAGTACATAACCCTGCTTTATACTTGTGCAAAAAATACGTTGAGTGGGTCTATCTGGAATCACACGGCAAACTGAACAGGATAGAGTTAAACATATGAATATATAGTTTATTATAATTTCCTGGGCAATGCCATTGGCATAAAAATTAGTGCCATTTCATTTAGTGTCATTTCATTTAGTGTCAAATCATAAAAAACTGTAACAATAACTGAATTAGAAGAAGTGGGTTGTGTGTTAATATTTCAAAATATGAACTATTTCACGTATCCATCAGTGAAAATCATACGTATTTTTAAAATAATATTTCACTAATAGATTTTACTTAAAATTATTTTAGCAATTTTGTTTTGTGGGATTGCGGGCTGGCAATTACACGGTTTGGAGAGGATTAAATAAAACATGATTGAGATTCCACTTTATTCACCTCCCATTTCATATGACATGTTTATAGGAAAACAATATAATAATTTTAAACGAATGAAATCCATAAAAGATTTAGTGTGTAGAGCTAACGTGTTTGTATGTGATGCCTTGAGCGAATTTCTAACTGATTTTTTGAAAGATAGTTTGTGCTCACGGCAGTCGTGTTTAAAACTTTTTGTTGTTGAAAAAAGACACTCATGTTAAATGGTAATGATAATCTATATACAATAGATGCATGTTCAGGCTTGTAGAGGGGGGTGGGGGTGGGGGTGATGACGGATCGGGTACAAACTATATCAGATTTTGGTTACAGTGGCAAACATTAATGTGTAAAAAAATCTGAAAGGTGGGGGGGGGGGGTGCCTCCTGCTTCCCCCGGTTCCCACGGCAACGATGTTTGCAAATCAGTCATTGGATACAAAAATACAGGATTATATTTATTATTTCCGGATGTATAAAATTAAAATAAGTTTTATATGCACGCCTGAATCATGAATAACAAGTAGAGATGGGGCAGTAGTCTTTTTGTGTCTTAATGGCTACAAACATCGCATACAAATATACACGAGACACATAAATATGTATATATATATATATGTATACGTTTACATATATAGCAACTTTTAGCATGTAAGTATATCTAAGGAGTAAGGTATTAAACTGGCTACATACATTTTTAAACAGTTAAATACTCCTACATAAATATGCTGTACAAATATGCTGAGACTTACTTGTTCCGATAATCAGTCAACTACAGACTGCATGATATTGCAGGATACACAATATATACAGAAAACAAGAGAACACGTTCCAGTGATTCAAATCTGACACACAGAAAGGTCACCATTTAAAAGCCAGCCAGTCAGCTGTTCTTCACGCTAGAAAGCCCGCGAGTTTTAACGTAGATCTCTCTAGCTACGTGGGATTCTATTACGTTTTATTATGTAATGGTCAGGCAGTTTGACCACTGGACATTGTCCAAGCTGCTACTTATCCACTGCTAGAGACTTGTTGGTTTTAAAAACACGATGAGTGTCTGAATGATGAAGTTATTTTACCTCTAACAAAAGGGATGGCCCGATTATAAGTAGCCTACATGAGTTTGTGGAATGTGAGGAATTTGTGTTCTGTTTAAATATACAACAGCCCTGGGACAACTGATTTATATCATGAATTGATACGTCAAGTCAAGGGTTTATTAAAAAAAAATTATAATTTAATATTATTTAATTTTTGGTTATTATTATTTTTATTTTTTTTAATTTGCTTATTAATATTATTATTATTCTTTTATAATCGTGAAACATAAAAGTAATTCTTAAAAATATTTAATTAGTATTCTGCATTATGAACAATTAGCCTACGCTAATTATGTGCTATGGTGGAATTATAAGACTACTTTGTTTACACGTTGTTATATATTCCAAAACGTACTCTTGGACTGAAAAAAAGTTCACTTTTAAAAGAAAAGAAAAACCAAACTCTCAAACAGTACAATACAATCATATATAATAGAATGATCGGCGCTGAAAAATATAGAAATCTTACGCAGGTGAATTATAAAAATAATTATAATATCATTATGTTTGATAAAGTCCTCTTGCTACGTAGTAGGCCTTTGTGGAATATCATACGAACGAGATCAATACCACATTGTTTTATGATTTAATTGAATTAGTACAATTGTATGTTAATTATTATTATTTTTTGAGAGTGATTTACAAGAGCTGCTATGATGACGTTATAAACATAACCTTTTGACTTTTCTTTTTATACAAAACTATAATTTTGAAAAACAAATTTTTTTTTTTTTTTTAATTATGAACATCATAATTATGTGCTTTTTGTCACCTTTTATATTTGGATTTAAGGCAGGAGACAAAACTCTAAATATTTATAGATTCTAAGTGTCACTCTTTATAGCTCACATTTAACTTTCTCAATTATGATGTAGTTTAGGCTATTTTCCGTTCCAACCAGTGGTCCACAACTGGTTCACCAAAGGCCGTGGTATGTGCTGTCCTGTCTATGGGACGGTGCATATAAAAGATCCATTCTGCTTATCGATAAGAGTAGCCTTTGTGGCGGCAGCGGGTCTCCTCTAAAACAAATGTCAGAATGACCATATGATTGACATCCAATAGCCGATGATGATATACAAATCAATGTGCTCTAGAGGCGTCGTTAAATAAAACAAACTTTACAAAATAGCATCCGGTTTGTGTCAAAGTTCGATGTGTCTCTAACTTTTGATAGAGCATTAAACTGTACCTGACTCGCCATTAATGATATACGTTTGAGTCGTCATTATAATAAAATAATAGTTTTATCAGTGTAGGGACCGTACGTGCATGCAGTGTCATTTCATTTAGTGTCTTTTTGTCAAGTTCCCTTATGACTGAAACATGTATTGGGTGCCTGTAGAATTAGTATATCTTCTTGTGTGAACTTAACTTTGTTACGGACTTTTCGTATTAGCAACATGAAGTTCTATTATGTTAATTTATTTTATGGGTGATATGTAAACCTTTGATATATTATGTTGATTGAAAGG
The DNA here is from genome assembly GCA_032355785.1 of Symmetromphalus regularis. Classification (NCBI taxonomy): domain Eukaryota; kingdom Metazoa; phylum Mollusca; class Gastropoda; order Neomphalida; family Neomphalidae; genus Symmetromphalus; species Symmetromphalus regularis. The sequence continues at coordinate 12,418 of JAULBS010102893.1, forward strand.
TTGTATGTAGTAGTTGCTGCTACGTATGTTTTTATGATCGTCTTTTGGATATCATTTGGTTGGATGCACGCTATAAAAGTCTGTTGTTGATAGTGTTGTTAAATTCACAAGATGCTGGAGTTAGGAAAGGTTGTGTTTATTCGTGTGATGTTTATCTTATTTTCAGGCGTCTGTATCGCGCATGGTGTTCTCTTTTAAATACAAAACATTAAAGGCATATTACCACGGAATTTAAGGGACTTTGTACTCTAAATATTTATTACGAATGAAACACATGCAGTTGTGATACTAGATCTCGCTTTTAAATCACGCAAAACGTTTTACCTGAACCATGGTATAGGGAATTCCATGTCGAGTTTATGATTTATTTGTCCGTGAGCATAATTCATTATTATTTTTTAAAATATTGATAATTAGTAAGATGCGGCGGTTATGTAAGTAGTTGAATGAAATGTATATTAAATCAAATGTTTATATTTAAAATTAATTATTTGTTTGGAAATTAATTAGGTCAAGGGTCAGTGGGATTATGCGTTTAAAGGGACCAAATAGTTTTGAAGGAAAGGTACCCGTGTTAGATGCATTTTAAAATAATTTCAGTAGTTTAAATGAAAACAATATAAACGACTGCACAGTTGATATTAATATTGATGAAATAATAAAAGAAGTAAATAACAATAATGTTATAAATGAGAAATTTATCGAGGTTGAAATAAGAACTGCAAAAAAAAAAAAAATCTTAAAAGCGATAAAGCTGCAGGTGTAGATAGGATAATTAACAAATATATTAAATCAACGTCCTATCTTCTACTGCCATTCTATGTTAAACATTTTAACTTTATTTTTGATAACGATGTTTTCCCAGACGAATGGTTTACAGGTATTATCATTTCGATTTTAAAAAACAAAGGTAGTCGTTTATCGCCTGAAAACTACCGTCCTATCACACTACTGTGCTGTTGCTCTAACCTTTTAACAACAATTTTAAATAATCGTTTGAATTTATTCATAGAACTAAACTGCTTTTCATAAGGGCTATTCAATTACAGATCATTTATTTACACTGCATACTATTCTAATAGACAGTTTGAAAAACTAAAAAAAAATATTATATTGGGCCTTTGTTGATTTTCAAAAAGTGTTCGACGTGGTATCTAGATCTTGTTTATTGCACAACACTCTTAAATATAATATAAATGGAAAACATTTCAGAACTTTTTATAAAATGTATGAATGTATAAAATTTATGATTTTAGTCAATAATCAAATATCCACAGCATTCCACTGTAACAACGGCATTCGCCAGGGAGAGAACATTTCTCCCCAGTTTTGTTCTCGTTGTATTTAAATGATCTGGAAGAATATTTATTTAATCATAATTGTGAATGTGCTAATCTTAACATAGAAAACCATTTTGAACTTGCTATACATTTATTATGTTTATTATATGCTGACGATACTGCTCTATTAGGGACCTATGCAAACGAACTACAACATACATTAAATGTATTTTATCAGTATTGTAACAATTGGAAACTTAAAATAGATATCTCAAAAACAAAAGTAATACTATTTTATAGAAATACTAAAGACTGTAAGCATACTTTAACAATTGGAGGCACAACACTAGAAAACGCTAAGGAGTACAAATATTTAGGAATTACATTTAGCAAATTAAACTGTTTTAGAGCTTCAAAAGTCTCCCTTAAGCAGCAAGCAACCAAAGCGATGTATCTTTTGTCATCAAAATTGAAAGACAACTGTTTATCACTTGAATGTTATCTTTAAATGTTTAACTGTATGTTTAAATATGGTCCTTCCAATACTACTATATGGTTGTGAAATGTGGGGCTATGAAAACAATGACATCTGTTACTCAGTCCATATTAATTTTATTAGGCATATTCTTCCACTTAAAAAATCAACCCGTCTTTTATGCTATATGGTGAGTTGCGTAGAACCCCAGTAGAGATAACTGTCTTAGAAGAATTGTTTGTTACTCGACACGCGTTATGTTCACTAGTATACAATATAATGTTAAGAGATTATCTATGTAATAATACTAAATAAAACTGGATTACAGCAGTTAAATTTAGTTTTATAATTTAGGAATGAGTGATATTTGGACGTCACGTACGTTTCCGTTAATAAACTGGCTCATGCAAATAATAAAATCTCGACAACAGAATCATATCCTTTGGGAAAATAGATTATGTAACATAAACGAGATTGAAGATTAGTTTCATTATTTATTTATATGTAATTTTTTTGAAGTCCCTCCTAAATAGTTTTTACGCCCATACTATTACACACGACCAAATACCTATAGGCTTTGTCAACACCTAAATATTAAAGGATAGGTATATTAAAGAAATTAGTAAAATTTATAAATATTATTACTAATGCTTTTAAGCGCCATTAATTTCGAAAATTGCAAATTCAAGTGGATGTATTTTCAGAATAAATAACTCACTACTGAATAAATATTAAGTTTTTCACATAAATTATATAACCAATGCCTACGAACTGTTTTTAAAATAAATCATATCTATTCTACATTCAGGGTTTGAGCGGTGTAGCTTAAACACTGAATTTGTTTTATTTTGAATGATTATTTTGTTCTGCTTCATGAGCGTTTCTTTAATACATCTTCTATATGTATTATTATATTTATATTTAGACTCCTCCTGTAAATCATATTCTTGCTTATGTATGTTTACTTTGAATGACGTATTTTTGTGTGGTTCATGAGTGTTTGTTTAATACACCTTGTTAATTGTTGCTGAACGGCTGAGAGAAATAAAGTGTTCTTGTTCTAGTAGTCTTAATATTGTATTTGAATGTTTTTGTAATGTATTACAAGCAAGGGTAAAGGTGTTTCTCAATAAATACAGTATGTATAGGCAAGAATATCATTGCTAAGCAATGACAGAGTTAATGGATGTTCGTCTTAAGGAATTGTTTCTAGCAAAGAAGACCAGTGTTGCAAGGTCGGTGCGGATGCTGAAAGAGGAATATTTCCAATTGATGGAAAGTTGAAGGAAGCTTGTTCGGCCAAGTTAAAAACTGGTAAACCTTTTTAAACAAATAACTATGTATGAGGAGGAAAACGCACATTTATTCTTTTTACATTACTCCTTGATAAAAACGCGGTCAATTTATGTTGGTGAGTCGGTGAAAGAAATTAATGGGGGGGGGGGGGGTGCAGTAAATTCTAATGTTCAGAAACCGGAGGAGCCAACCACCCCTTCCAATATGAATTTCGTTCCAACGCCCCTGTTAATTACCTTAGTACTGGGTCTGTAACAAATGCGTGTGATTTATAATTTTTAGTTTTTTGGTAATTTTTCATTTTATTTGCATGGAGTGGTCGGCTGGGATTTTTATAACTTGGACTCCCAATAGCCGATGTTTACTTTTGTGGGGGGGGGGGGGGAGGTCTTAAAAAAAAAAATTTTATACAGTTAGGGTTGGGGTA
>JAULBS010102904.1:0-15894 GCA_032355785.1 Symmetromphalus regularis
ACTTAAGAAGATGTATCACAAGACATCATGACGGTGAAGAGTTTCACAAAGACTTACACTGTGATTTAGCAACTTAAGAAGATGTATCACAAGACATCATGACGGTGAAGAGTTTCACAAAGACTTACACTGTGATTTAGCAACTTAACAAACAGTGCAACACGACACCACGCGAGTGAAGACTATCATTACATAAACTGAATTTCTCGTATGTTTTCAAAAATAACAAAAACTTCTTAAAAATCGACTGATTATGATAATCCTTTAGGTACTACAATTCCGTTAGCCTCAATACATATTTACATTCCACATTCCACACAAGAACTACACTGCTTTCATTGTCGCAGTGTGTGCGTGGATTATCGTAATACTAGCCCCTGCTTGCTCATTTATTTCTCAACCTATTACAGTTGAGGTGACAATGAAATATTATAACATACACTGTATCGACTACTAGACAATATTTGTATTCCAGGCGCGGTTCCATGGGGGCGCACTCGGCGCAAGCCCCCTACCCTCTAATTTCCGGGCAATGAACATTTTTCTTGTAAAACCCTAAGCGACATTACTTCACATGCCCTATATTTTTAGCGTCCCAGCAATTGTCTCTCCCCCCATTCACAATTGCTGGAACCGCCCCTGTATTCTTCTTCTTCGGCGTTTGTTAATGTTGAAGTGACGTTGTAATGAATAGTATGTAATAGAGACTAGATTGTATACTCAACAAAAAAAAAAAAGTTTGCTTGTAATCAATAGTCATTTATTTCATAAACCAGACGACAGTTATGGCAGAAATTCTGGAATTAGATAACCATACCATTTTGGAGGGGGTATCATGCACGGTGGAACGGGGAGGGGGGTTGAAATATTGTGAATCAAGCATAACCTCTTGAAACTCAGCGCTTCGAGTCTCGATCTGTTAGCCCCCCCCCCCCTCCTCCTCCCATACCTCAATGTTCATTTACTTCCCCCGTTGCTGTGTACAGGTGTGCAGTAATATCACAAGTTACCACGTGTTTGCTGCCAATGGAAATTGTGAAGCGGCACATAAAAAAAATATTTAATATTTCAACATGCATACTTTCTTTTTTGGTTGAGTATATATGTAAACTATCACATCACCTGTATTTACTTTATTTTTTTGTCTGTACTTATGTTATATAGTGTTTCATTTTTAATGTATATTTTAATGTATATATTTAGTATCAATAACTTTATGTATATTTCTTTTGTGAGTTGGATTGTATGGTTGTTTAACGACCCCACCCCACTCCACCCCCCAGCACAAAAATAAACATTGACTATTGGATTTCACACTATGGTTAAATTTAAAAGTGTAAAATAAATCAGTGTACAGGGCTGATTCACAATAACATACATTTTATGAAAGACACGTTTATGCAGGGCCGGATTTAGAACTTGGGGGTGGGGGGTAGGCAGGGCAAAACAGGCTTGGGGGATCCTAAATATAGAAATTAAATTACATGACAAATGAAAAAAATAAAATGCATGATAAACCGCATTTCTTCAAAGGGGGCACCGACCTATAATGGGTCCCACGGGCCCGCTGTCTTTCTATTTTCTCCCCCCCCCCCCCTCCCATCCCCCACGCACATACTTTTTGTTAATTCTTTTTAATAATAGAGAACTAATTTTATAATTATTACATTTTTTAAATAAAGGAAGTCCTTAATCTAGATGGCCCCTCTGGCAGGGGACCCGGGGCAATTGCCCCTTTTGCCTCCTTATAAATGTGGCCCTGTGTGTATATAACTGAGAACGTTCTGAATAGGTGTTTTAATGGCTACGTAACTTATTGTTAGTTTTCTTAAAAGTAATGAAAGTCACTTAACACAACTAAGTGTTTACACATTTTATGCTCTATTTGGATTAATTATTATTATTATTATTTTTATATTTTTTTAAAGCTTTAACTGTGTTAACAAAAACCTGTGTTAAAATATCCAAACAAAGACAGTTTAAAAATAAATATTGTTAACATCGCGATATGAATTAGACATACAATGGTTGCTAAGGCGGGTCTGAGATTAGTTTCAATAAGATACAGTCAGAATTAGAATGTTCAGTGACACTTCACGGTACTCATTATGTGAGATATGTACTCGTTTTGTTAAATAAGAAAGCTGTAGATGTTGTCTCAAGTATACTTTTGCACAAGATAGTAGCTACGGCAGTGCCGGTGTGAACGGAATAAAGGTCCGTGGGAAAACAGGTCTGCTCAGAGTCTATCTTCTAGAAATACAAAGTAAAGGAAAATTGGTTTTATTCAACGCCTCTAGAGCACATTGATTTTTATCTTTTCATCGGCTATTGGACGTCAATCGTAATGGTCATGCTGACATATTTATTTAGTAAAGTAAAGTTTGTTTTATTTAACGACGCCTCTAGAGCACGTAGATTTTTATCTTATCATTGGCTATTGGACGTCAATCATATGGTCATTCTGACATATTTATTTAGTAAACGAAATTTTGTTTTATATAACGACGCCTCTAGAGCACATTGATTTTTATCTTATCATCGGCTATTGGACGTCAATCATATGGTCATTCTGACATGTATTTAGAGGAAACCTGTTGCCGCGACATAGGCTAATCTTTTTCGATAAGCAGCAAGGGGTCGTTTATATGTACCGTCCCACAGACAGGACAGCACATACCACAGCCATTGATGAACCAGTTGTGGACCACTCGTTGGAACGAAAAATTAAGTTATTGGACGTCAAACATATGGTAATGCTGACATATTTATTTAAAGGAATCCTGCTGCTCTTTCCGATAAGCAGATAGGTGTCTTTTATATGCACCTTTCCACAGACAGAACAGCACGTCATACTTTGACGAACCCGTTGTGGACCACTGGGTGGAACGGTAAATAGCCCAAAATGCAAATATGTCTACTGAGAAGGATCGATCCGACGACCGACCGCGTCACAGGCGGATCTATCATTTCTGGCAATAACATTTCCTCTTGGGATGGTAAGAAAACGATTTTGCCTATGTTGTAACTTGGACTCTGTCTTGCGCAGAGATACTGCTTTAAACAAAATACAACTTTTGTCGTTTCAGGTTGGAACTGAAAAAAACCCGGAAAGATTACTATTTTGGAGAAACTATTTTGAATATTTAAAGAGCAACTGAAGTATAACCAGTTCTGTGGTCATTATATTCAATATAGTATTATAAATTAATTAGTTTAACAACTTGTTTGAATGAAATCACGTAATCACGTTTTAAAAAGAAATAAAATTATAAATTATAATTTAACGGCATTGGATAGTTTTCGGAAGTATTCGATAATTTCCGTACACTATTCTGAAGGTAAAAAAAAAAAAAAAAAAATATTTTATGTTATATGTTTATATTTTTTCTAATTTTAATTACCGTAACTACCATATAAAAAGTTTCATAATGAAATACTTTTGTATAATGAGTACTGTACATGATGTTTAAAAAGCGTTTGTTTGAGTTTTTTGAACATATTTTAAAATGTATTGTGTAAGTCACTTCTCGTGACTTGGAGTATAGGCTCAAAAGGGATGGGTATTTTTGGTGAGTCACTTCTCATGACGTGGAATATAGGATTAGAGGGATGGGTATTTTTTGGTGAGTCATTTCTCATGACGTGGAGTATAGGCTTAAAGGGAATGAGTATTTTTTGGTGAGTCATTTCTCATGACGTGGAGTATAGGCTTAAAGGGGATGGGTATTGTTTTGGACAGTCACTTCTCATGACGTGGAGTATAGGCTTAAAGGGGATGGGTAAAGATTTATACACCAGACATGATATTATCTTCGTTGTGATTGGTTCTATCATGTCTGTAGGAAATGCTTATAAAATATTACTTTTGTTTCAGTCGATACTGGGTTAATCTCTATAACTCGGTACCGAATTTACAGACAGTTAAAAAAAAAATTAATTTTTTTTTTTAATTTTTTGTGGGGGAGGGGGTTCAATTATTCATAAAAGCAGTCCTAGATTCCATTATTGTAATTTGTATTAATACGATATATTATTCGTATATGATTGATTGTGTGACGGAAAAGACCAAATGCAGATTTTTTTCCAAACTCTTTATATCGTCATTCAACGATCGTCCACGTGTATAGAGCTTTTCCCTTTACCTCGGTCTCAACCTTGAACATATATACGATTTTGAAAATGAAAGCAATTTTTTTTATCTGTCCAATTCTAAAATTACTCCAAGCGTCTACTGTTTATTAATTAGCCAAGGTACGCTGTGTTTACCTCGGTAAATTTTTCTTCTCTTAAGATGAACTGGCCTCGCAGAGATTCAACTTTCTCTATCCGGGTTTTCTGTCTGGGTTTGAACCCGTAGCCTTTGGCTCATCAGCCTAACCACAAGGCAGTAGTCACCATTTAACCATTGGGGTGGAGGTTTTCTTTAGAGTTTCCCTTCTCAGAGACAATTGTCTTTCCATTGTTAGATCATTTGTCTGTTCAGCTATTTGCCCATAGATATGCTGTCATAAACAATGGCCTTTTATAAATCAGTTGTGGACCGCTGGTCGGTCCAAAGCGATATACAGCTACTCACTGAGTGTTGCGGAACTTGCGGGAAATATTGTAAATATTACTCATTGTACAGTGGCCTGAGAGTAATAAAGTTCTTGTTCTGGTTATTCTTGTTCTTGGAACACTCACTCTGAGTTGGAGACTATATGGAGATTAGAATCCTGTTTCAACTGAGATTTGATCCCAGTATCTCCCAGCGTAAAACCCAGTGGCGTAGTTTCCATTGAGGCAATGAGGCAACTGCCTCATTAGATTTTTTTGCAGAAAAAAATTAATGTGATTAATATTAAAGCGCCCATTTAAAAAAAAAATTCCTGACCCCCCCGCCCCCCAACATTTTGCCTCACTAGAAAAAAATATCCAAGCTACGCCAATGCATAAGTTGGGCCGGTGCTACAGATCACTAGTCGGGAATTCATCGCCCATGATTGCAATTTGGCGCAGTTGGAGCCAATCATCGGCGTATTAAGTAGTAATCACATTTCTCGCACGCAGAGATAGATAAACAAAACCTACACATTCTCTGTCAGTCGTATTCTATTCAAAATAACTTATTCATTAACGTATACGCAGTCAGGTCAGGTCTATGAAGTGGTCGAAACGTCGGCTTCTCAAACCGAATACAGTGGCTTTAATTCTAATTCCATTAGATGGTAGAAGCTTAAATATTTATCGTTTAAGTAAACCTCTCTCTCTCTCTCTCTCTCTCTCTTTATCTATCTCTCTCCCGCTCCCTCCCTCCCTGTCTCTCTCTAACTCTGTCTGTCTGTCTGTCGGTCGATCGGTTTGTCTCTCTCTCTCTCTCTGTCTCTCTCTCTCTCTCTCTCTCTCTCTCTCTCTCTCTCTCTCTCTATTTTATTTGAAAATAATTACCGATGTCTTCAACTCCATTAACGTCCACTGTTAGAATTCGAAAATTTATTTGTAAATATTTTGTTTGCTAAAAGAATTATGATAAAATATCTTGTTTAACTGTTTTCAAATACGTTTACCCAGGGTTTGATTTTTTTTTCTATCTCACGATGTCTACTTATTGATTCTTACAATGTCAATACTCATGGAGATCTTTGATAATGATATCTGCTGGTTCTTGCACGTCTGTGCTTCTTAGTTCACATGCAGACGATATATTGCAAAGCTGATTTACGTTGTTCATTTTGGAATACCAGTGTATTAAAGGTGGTTAGAGTTCGTTAATCCTATTTTGCTTCTTTAATTTCAGATTGACTTTTATTGCCAGATTTAGTGGCTAACTCTTTAAACTACTTCGTCATGGTTTCCTCAGTATTGTGTTGATATTTTTAATTCAAAGATATTTTCCGTTTCAACATAATTATATTTTACCACCAATTTGTCCTATTGAAATTGTACCTGTTTCAAGAATACCTCATAAATTTTCTGCATATACATTAAGATTTGGCCAATTCATGCAAAATAATTTTCAAAGATAATCTATTGATTGCCGATCTTACCGTTGTATTGTTTCTATTTTATTTATTTGATTATGTTTCAACGTATTTTTACTAGTATCATAATGTAGTAGTTAGTGAGATCGAATCAGAGTCGAGGCATGTCTGGCTTTTTTAATTTCAATATCGGCTCCAATCCAAAGTGAATGGTTCCCAAGGCTCGATGGTACGTGTACTTCATTTAAACGACCAGTGTTCCACAACTGGTTTAACAAATGTGCTATGCTGTTTGTAGGAAAGTACATATAAAAGAAATCTTACTTCTTATCGACAGAAAACGCAATATCGAAATCCAGCAGCGGGCTAACTGGTGTACTAGACAGACGGCAAAGGAAGTTTAGTTTTATGACAGTGCGCTTTAACCTCATATTGGATATAAACACAAAAATAAATTAACCGAGAACCAGTGGAACTGCTCGCTAACACTCGCGAGGAAATATCTTACTGAACACAAGTTTGAATCTCTACATCTTCTAAGAATGCCGTACTGCTACTGATACATGCGTAATAATGTTATACTAAGTAACTTTCTGAACTAATCTGTACACTGAATCTGTCTAGGCTGGTAGGATGTTGACAGTTAGCAGTGATACAGGAACTTTATTGAAGTGGTACTTGTGATATTCTATTATTAAGACATGGTATAAAATATATTCAATTTTAATTACATCATATTCTTATAGCTCTTAGTGATTTGGATTTAGGTATAAACATGTACTTGAAATAGTTCGTTATTATTTTTATTATTTTTATTTTGCTAGTATTTATTTTCATCACGAAACAAGAACAATAAAACATCACGTATATATATTTATCTGTGTACGTGCCTGCGTTCATGTTTTGGATCTAAAATAGTGGTTACTTCTAATTTAATATTATCGAATTATGTTAATTCTGAAATCATAATATTATATGTTCAGTTATTTATCAAAAACGAATGTGTAAACGTGGGAAACAGGTCTGTCAACTGTGATAATGGACATATACATTCTATATTCGGATAAAAAAGCAACGATTCTCTTAAAGCAAATACATTTCCGGTGTGTCTCTTTCATAGAGAATAATACATGCATGATATACTGTGCATAGCAATATTTTCGCATTTCCGCTTCCGTCTAAATGCCAGTCAAACAATTAATGAATCAATAAGTTTGTAAGCTGAACAGTTATCATTATTCGGTTTGTAGACAATGCGTCTGAACGGTTAATAATTATTTATATGATGACTAATTACACACAAAGATAATATTAAAACAGAGGAGTAAATATTCCAGCAATGACCGTCCTGTTTACAATCCATCAAAACATACTTCCTACATTTCCACCATTGGTGTAACTAATCTACGATGTCTTTCTTCTTTAAGCCCAAGTAGTCTCACAGGATTCCAAACTAATGACTTTTTCTGATATAGCATATGTGAGACATGAAATCAATAAAAGGATATATTCCATGTTTTATAAAGTTGGTCATTACAGTAGGAAATTATAATAACGATACGCCGTGTATAGAATGAGGTTGGAAAATTTTGAACATTATTTTCTGAACCTTCTCATATAACTTAACATAGTAATTAAATAGTGTTGTGTTTTGTCTGCGTTTGCGATTCCGAATGTCAGAAAATGTCAAGTGATCCCAAATTTAAACTGTCCAGCTCATTTTTATCACACCCTGAAATCAGCCATACATATTCTTACTACGTTATAACCCCGTCATTATATCAGACCCCTCCTCACATCTTGACCCAATCTCCAACCCCAAGGAAAAAATAAAGTCATGGGAACTCAACCAATAGAAGTTAATCAGCTACCCAGTCTAAGGAATGAAGACTAGTCGAGACAGAAGATATATCAACTGATTGTTAGGCTTTTATTCCGAAAACCTCGGCCCAGTTTATGCATGGTGTCAGAATCGAAATAGATCAAGTGTGTACCGAATCATTATTCATCTGTCTCGTATAAACCCCATATTCATTTTATCACAAAACTGCTTATTTTCAGTTTGATTTGTGCTGTAATCTCATCAGCTAATGTTCATAAAGTGTGCACGGTCTGTCTGGCCTGATTGTCACGTCGAATGATGAATCCTGGTGCCTTCGCAATTACCAGTTACTGTGACACTAAATGTAATGACATATATTTTTCATCATTGTGCACGTCATTACAGAATCTACGTTGGCTTGTTTCTCTTTCATATAGCATTTGACTGTTTTCTTTTATGACAGTCCGGAGCATAACAAAGGACAAATAGCTGTTTAATAATAGCGATTCTCTTTTGTTACGACTGAAGCTGTGTTGATGTTTCTAAAGATATATTATGCGGTATTAGCCATCCACATGGAATGACCACGCACACGCGCACTTACGCACATATTAATATAAACATATAACAAATATATAAGAAACATGTTTAATAGGCTATTTCTAAAAAAAAAATTACCCTCTACCCAAAAGCCTTTCTAATATATCGCATTTTATACAGATATACACGTACAGCTACAAGCTACGTTAATCTTCAAGACAATTCTTCCTTAATACTGGGCTCCGTTCAGGTCGAAATTACTAGCTAGACTAATATTTACGCTTCATAATAAATAAAAGAAGAACGAAAGTGAAGGCCGTAATTTACTTGCCAAAAATTAGAAACATGGGTGAATTCAGTGATAATTCACCGTCACACTATTTACACCAAATTCAGTGACTGTCTTACAAATATTACATCGCCAGTATCAAAGCTGTATCGACATTAAAGTGGAATGCTGATGAAATTCGTTGTAAGTGGCGTCGAAGGGTATCACTAGTCAAAAACTATCCAAATAAAGGCGTTAAACAGTTAAAAGAAGCAGGTCTTGCAGTATGTCATCCAGTCCCAAAACTTTAGGCAAAAAGTATGATTTTATGTTTCTCATTATGATACTTTACAATAATCAAGACAAGTCATAACATTAGTATATTTTTATTTAACAAAATAAGTGTTGAGCTAATTCACAGTTCTTCCAAATCAATGCATTATAAGTGACACTGGACCATTTTGCCACTTCGTCAAGATATAATCCATCGGTTGCGACACCAAACTGCACGTTGATTGCTTGGTAACCTTTGTGGCTAAAATACAAATCATCAACAGTCGAGGGTCATTTTATGAGCATCAGGTGCCATCGAAAACCCCAAATAGATTTATAAATTTATAAATGTCCTCTTTAACAGGTAGAATTTCAATGTTTCCACGAGGAAATCGTTTGTTCATATGCATTAGCTGGTGAACTAATAAGCGAACTACTGTTTGTATAGATCGTTATACAGAAAAAATACTTAAATCATGAACATCTGCACTAACTACCTGAAAATTTAGGGTAGCAAAGTAGCTTGGAGTGAAACTGGCAAAGAACTTCTGTAATGCATTGCATAGATACATTATACATCTTCTATCAACTCTAAACTTATTTTTAAGTTCCCCGTCTTCCATAAAATCCAGCGGATTTTTTATTTAAAAAAGAAATATTTCTGTACTCTCTTGGGACAGTCTGTCTTCTCCTGTTTGTCAATAATGGTATTAATGCAGCAGCCATTTTGCATGGACGAAGCCTAAATACAAGATAGAGAACTTGACATTATTTATTAAGAAAAAATATGCAATGAACGACACCGTAACAATAGGGTTTGAGTTGTAGAGATATCTTATGGTAACTATGTCCATACAGATACCTTCGAGATCATCAACTTTTTGTCAACGAACTATAACGATATCATTGAGCATAATGATAGCTTCGGAAACATGGCTGCAGCTGAACGGAAGGCTGAAATGGTCATTCTGATATACAAAACGATTCTTCTCGATAGACTTGAAATCAAAATCAACAAACATGATCTAGTGTTTAGATACTAGATCATGTTTGTTGATTTTGATTTCAAGTCTATTATCACAGATAATATATGTGAGTTTGAAAGTTAAAGTAATTCGACACGGGGATTTATAAGTTAAATTACCAGAATGCGCACAACCTCGGATTTCCAAGCAGATACGAACTAACGGTATGAAAAGATCGATACAACTGTTTAGCCCCATTTGTCTTGACAAATCTGTCCTCTGTCTAAATGTCTTTTTACACTCATAAAGAATCCATGTCCAAGTTTTACTGAATAAATCCGTTTTCAATATATCCGCCTCTGTTCATACGTCTTTATTTACACTCATAAAAAATCATGTCCTAGTTTTGCCAAAAATAATGATGACGATGTTTTTGTTTGAGGTCATTTTAACCTCAGAGTAAATGATACTGCAGCTAAACCATCTTGCCACCATAATATAGCTCTCGTTCTGTCAAAGTTGCTCACTTAACTTCTTGAACCATGTAAGAGTCGTGGAGTAGTTCAATGGTAATGATGCTCATACTTATGTGTTAATGAGCACAGACGATAGCTCGAGTCCACTCTTGTACGTGCATCTCGTGATGCTGTTCTACAATGTTTCCATTCTTGCTAATTATCTGTTAGGACACACACTGTCTCAAAATACAATGTTGTCTCGCGCTTTCAGAGTGGTACTCGTGAAAACTCATGTGAATGAAGTTGTTGTTGTATGATTTTGACAGAGTTTCTAGATAAAATTAAAGTTACTTCAAACCAATAAAATCTTTATTTAGCAAACTATTATATAAGTCCGTACAGAGTATATACACAGCAAAAATAGCTACATATATGTCAAGTTTGCCCAATTATATGTTAACATACGTTTTGTTAAACATATGTTTGCAAACATGTTTCTTTAAACATGTGTTGAACGTACGTTTAATATAGAGTATTTATGGCGTTTTTTTTCCTTGTAATCATAAAGTTTTTTCTTAGCAATGAACGAACAGTATTCTAAACTAATTAGAAAAGTGGCATTTGTAGGATTTTAGATATGCTTGATTCAAAAATGTATCATGGATATTTAAAACATCAACTTAAATATACCTTCCTTAAAGACCAAGATGGTGTCCATAGCAAAAGTGAAACTTATAAATATCTACAGAAGCCCTTTCCATGTCATTGTGTATGCCATTAACGTGCATTTAACATTTATATGTAAAACATACTTTTATCATCAAATCAAATCTCAGTCGAGGCATAGAATTTTTAATCTCGATACCGACTCCAACCCCGAGTGAGTGCTCTGCAAAGAATCAAAAGGTAAGTACAAACCAAAACTGGTTTAAAGGCAGTGGTATGTGCTGACTGTCTACGAGAAAACGCATATAAAAATCCCTTGCTGCTAATCGGAAAAGGTAGCCTATGTAGCGGTAACAGGTTTCCTCTAAAAACTATGAGATAGAGAATACCATAAATCAGACCCCATATAGCCTCTGAATAAACAATTTGCTGGAATGTCATTAAACAAACAATACTTTTTTTTTACTTTATAATAGTTAGCCAGCCAAGTACTTGAAATTAGTGATTTTGCCAGACATGTTCTGACGTTGCGATATGTGAAAACTGAAACATACTACAGAAAAAGATTAATTCTCCAGAACTGAGCATATGGCTTGACAAAGGGATGATATAAATAAACGTTGCTCACACTTCTCTAAGTATTAATAAAACGTGTGGAAGTCATCAAATAACCAAACTTCCACGGAGGCGTTCAGCAAACAACAACATGCATTTTATCAGTGCACTCAGCACGACACACGTTACTTAACATACGTGTTAGGGATTTTCACAAACACTTTTGACGTGTTTTATTTCACAACAATTTTCAGTTATTTTGTAAACATCACACATTTTTTATTCAAATACAAACACACAAAGATCCAGTGAAAATAATAATATGCTGGCATGGATCATACTACAGTGACGTAGGACGGGTTTTCAAAAGGGGGAGGGGGTGGTATGGGTGTATAACATGTGTTGTGCAAAACCATGGGCATATGGAAATGTTAAAATATGAACTCCCTTTATAGCGATTCTGGGGTGTTTTCGTTTTTTTTACCCGAGACATTTCAAACCATATTAAAACTGACGAAAAAAGTGGGGGAAGCGGAGACCATCTTAGCCTCCTCCCCCCCCCCCTGGCTCTTATGGGTCTGTACTAACTTAAGGATTTAATCAATAGGGAGGTGAGAAAGCCCGAGAGCTAGAGGGCATTCTCACACTTCATTGCGAATAATATTTTACATGTTGTTGCAATTATGTAGATACAAAAATACATTCTCATTGTATACGTTTTAAATAATATATAGCATACAAACATTGTATGAATGTCTCTGGGCTATAACATCCAGTGTTGTCACTGTTTGTAGAGGTTAACTATTTAGTTAGGCTCTAGCCTGTTTGATTATACAGCTTTCTCAGTCCTTGTCTTTCCTTCCGATTGACAATCTCATATCACTAATAACAGATTATTATTGATTTAACAAGGGGAAAAAATCCAAACCCGACACGTTTCACATTTTATGTTTAACGATTCGTGACCTTTCCATAACGTTGTATGACGAAAGGGGTGAGTTTAATTTTCCTCTACACTGTATAACACAGTTCATTGTTTAATACGATTCTCGAAGGGGTACATATATTCGGTCCTCCCCTGGATCCACTTTCACCACTGAATGAACAGTATTTGAGTTTGGCTGAAGGCCAGACTAATTTTGTTTTCTATTTTTTTTAAATTATTCTGTAATCCAAGACTGGTTCTATTTTACGATAAACGAAAGTTCTAGATCCAGTTATCTACTTTCTGGACATTATATTCTCTTTTTCTAGTGATTCATAAATATAGATTCGCTCAATTTTGTCTGCATTCCTTTTATTTTGCTTTGTGCGTTGATAAGATTTTATCACAATAATTATTATTATTATTTTTTTAAGATTTCCTATAGTACTGGAAGAACAACACATTGCACAAAAAGTAGTAGCGTGATTGAAGTTTTAAATTAATTGAAAACTGAGAATGGGTTCCTGGTCGACATTAGTTCAAGATCAGACTGGCTGAATTAGGCGCAGTGATATATTGACATGTTACAGCATAAAATAATGTGTTACAAGTCGTGTTACGTTTTTCACGCATATCACTCCGCATCAGAGTTAATGGGTCCGTTCACCAGTCGTAAATCATACGAATAACTGGCTTCTTTTCACGCCAGTCTCTTGAATGCATTTAGATGTTTTAGTGTTTGTGTACCGTATTATAACAAATTGCACTCCAACCCCACTCCTGCTCAAACTACTAGTACTACGTCTAGGCCTACTATTCATATACATTGAGTCATCTTGGCAGCAGCCATTTTGACAGTTTTTCTTTCTGGACAACTACAAATCAATTGCAAACATTGTTAACAGTTTCCAATAAATCTGACAAAAGTAGCAAATAAAAGCAACAAAGCGGCGTCTCTTCTAGGAAAATACTAAGGACATGACATTTCAGAGATAAACACCATGTTCATACATATTCTGGTTTTTTATAAATTTTTCCGTGATATTTTTGTTTGTACTATAACTTATACGTGCATATATTTCTATTTAGAATCTTATTTTATAATACTTCAGTAAATGTATTGGGTATAAATGTTGTTGTTTTTTTATGGAATAAGGATGGTTAATTATGTCACTGACTGTTAGTATTCTAATAATATCCACAAACGTAAATGTCTATAAATTTATTTAAACCTCTAACGAAAATACACTGATGGTTCTTAATTCCCTTCTGTTTTATTTTGAAAACAGTTTCCTTTTTTCATCTTACCATATCAGTTTTTGGAAGTGAAGTTATGAAAAGTCTATATAGTAATATCATACAAAACATTCACAACAAAAGTATATTTCACGATATTTATAAAACACAGATTAAAAACAAATAGCCATACAATAAAACAAACTGAATCTGTTTATTTTTATCATATTCGATCGACAATTATCGGTCTGTTACTATGCATAAAGTATAGGTTTAGAAACTGTGTGCATATATCCATACTTACAGAAAAAGTATTCAGTTCATCACAGCTATTTGTCAAAATCCTAGACAGACAAGTGAGGATGCTAAGTTAATTTACAGTCTTATTCAAAGATTTACCAGCTTCTTATTTTTTTAATTTCCCTCTCACGAGTCATAAGATGACACTAAGCACCTCAACACATGACTACCTTTTTTTCTGATCGTGAATTCTTCATTTGTTGCATCTGGCATTCTTTGGCGGTCTTGGAGACCCTGCGAACGGTCATAAGCTGAAACTAAGCACCACAACACGTAACTACCTTTTTCTGATCGTGAATTCTTCATTTGTTGCATCTAGCATTCTTTAGAGGTCTTGGAGATCCTGCGAACAGAGACTATCTTGGAACATTAACAGAATAACCAATAAAAATAAACTCATCAAATATCTGCATTACACACTTAATAAAGATACAGGGTTAAAGTTTATTTTTATTTTTAAAATATTATTTTTATTATTTATGTATTTTTAAATTGTTTTTATTATTATTTAATAATGTTACATTGTACAAGAAATGATTTTTAAAAAATGAAATTTGTGTTAGCATATATTGTTTAATATAGAAAGAAACAATTGGCACTTTGGAAAAGCCTGTGCGCCAACACAAACACCGATATGGCCGACTATACCATTACAACGATTGTCTAACTAGATAAAACCACCGTAAACTAATTTTAAATCGTTATTTGCAGATTTTAAATCACATACAAAAACACCGTCTTAGGTTCTGTGTTGAGAACTTCTAAGTAAAGTGGAGCAACATCCACTCGTTGCTAGGAAACTGTATTTTAAATGAATTTCATAACTAAAATTTGTGTTTATGACAGCTACTACCAAAAGGGTAGATAGGCGCAACTTTTGCACAAACTTGCATCATCATGCTTTGACGGTGATTCATGAATGCACATCACACATATTTGCCTGTACATTCCATTGACACTGTCTTGCCTAGATATACGATGTTCCAGCAAAACTAATTTAAAGTTTAGTTATCAGAATGCAGTCATCAATAACAAACATTTAAAACCATTAACGTGTTCAAAATCAGTGTATATCTTTAACAAATAGTCCAAGTGAAGTTTGGAGAAAAACCCTTTGATAATATATGTTTTTATGAAATTAACAAAACAATGGAGATACCAAGTGTTTTAGGAAACATGATCTCATCCAGCTTTGTTGGCCACTTCTTCGTGAGCACTGCAGTACTAACATTTTCTATGTATCAGTATTTACGATACTGATATTTATATACATATTTATATTTATATACATCCAGTAGAGGGCCTTTAACATATCTTGCTTCCATAATTGGAGTTCTCCAAATATAAACCTTAGAAACCAAATGCTAATTTCGTATGAAAGTTTTCTTGGAAAAATGGTTCTAAATCGAATAAAATGATCAATGACATCTCGTCTGGACTTCAGTGCTCATCGATTGGTTGTAAGGAACTATATACAAGATAGATGTCTACAATTGATCACTGGGTGGCGTACCAACTAGTAAGAGTAATTAGTAAAATAATATGCCGATAACTGGAAAGATTGCGAGAATATTTATCATGATTTTTCTAAAAATTCACCACGTGTTAATTTAAAGTAAGCAGTGTACTTATGACCAGTCCCAGCGTTGGGGCAGGATATTCTTAACATTTAAAACACCTGTACACGTATAATAAAGAAATAAGATATTTTTTTGTTATGGGACTGAAAGTATATCAAACTTAAATCATAACATTTGGCGTATATTATCTTCGGATGCCATGTTTCGGCGAGGAACCTGTTTCGGTGGGTATATAGATCGGGCGTAAGCGTATGCTTTGTGGAAGATCTATGATGTCGCCCGTTTTAACGTAGAAAATGTAAACAAACCGCTGTCACATACATAAAAGATTTAACAAAATAAG
>JAULBS010102915.1:0-15893 GCA_032355785.1 Symmetromphalus regularis
GAAGGTAAGTACGGGGAGTATGAAGGTAAGTACGGGGAGTATGAAGGTAAGTACGGGGAGTATGAAGGTAAGTACGGTGAGTATGAAGGTAAGTACGGTGAGTATGAAGGTAAGTACAGAGAGAATGAAGGTAAATACAGGGAGTATGAAGGTAAGTACAGAGAGTATGAAGGTAAGTACGGTGAGTATGAAGGTAAGTACGGTGAGTATGAAGGTAAGTACAGGGAGTATGAAGGTAAATACAGGGAGTATGAAGGTAAGTACAGAGAGTATGAAGGTAAGTACAGAGAATGAAGGTAAATACATGGGGTGCACGAAATGTCTCTTAAGAAAGTACTACAACTGGATTTCAGACTTCATTTACATGTTTTCTTCAAATAAATGTTATGCAGTACCAATAGCTACTGGCCAATTTGTATTACATGAATACACTTTATACCCCCTGCCTGTGTGACTTGAGAATGCAGATAATCATGAAATGTGATAATTGAACCAATACACTCTTTCGTTTAATTCATTTTGTTTACAGTGAGCAACAACAATTTTCTTGGAAAATACTTTGGTCAGTTTCCAAAATGCATACAAACACTAAAAAATTAACAAACATACAATTAAACACAGAAATGTTTGTCTCCATTTATTGGTATTGATATGTACAATAGTATTTCTATGTACATTGTTAAATATTTGAAAATACAAATTAATTGGAGTTATCTATCTTACTGTAAATCATGAAACTGATGCATCAAGAAATTAATGTTTCTTTTTAATGAATGTATCTTACGTTCTTAAAACCAATACAGTATTGTGGGTAAAATTAAAATCCATCAGTTAAATTACTTTGTCTATATAGTCGATGCATTTTCTGCATTCGTTTCTTGCTTAATTTCATGATTTACAGTATGATTATATGATGCTTAAAAAAGGCATATTTAAGTAGATAATTTCAAAGCATACTTGGAGGGCAAACAAAAGATAAGTTTTAAATAATGTAGGTCTTTAACAAAATATTTATCTTAGTGATATAACAAGAGGAACATTTATTTAATTGTAAATTTACCATAGCACCCATAACAGAAATGATTTTAAAAACATGTATTTTATATACAATGCAAAAGACAAAGAACCATTTGGATACCTAATTGAAACCTAGGACTAACACTGCTTCACAAAACATACTGAAACTCCAAAGGCAGAAACATTCCATCAGCAGTTTCATACAAGCCAGACAGTATTATTTTAACCAATTAATAACCAAGGTTATCAGTCCACATTCGAAATGCATGACTATGATCAGCCATAGGTTAACTCTGGTTTAATCAGAGATTTCCGTAACCAAGACACGTGAAACTTGCTCAAAATGTCTGCCTTTTCTTAATACACTACTATCTGCATTATTGTATCAAGAATAACATAACAATATGTGTTTATAAAACTAATTTCTGGATTTAAAATTATGAAAGCAAATGACATGATTTGTATATTTTTAGTTTCAACCAGAGTTGAGCTTTTTAAAATGTATATATACCAATGTTGTCTTATATCATCTAGTACTTGTGCTACTGAGTGTATAAATAATAAATGAATATACTATAAATTCTAGAAAACAAAGACAGCTAAAATATAAATTTAAACTAGGTTAGTCTGAAATGCATTGTTATCATAATTTGTACGAAGTATAAAACTTTATATACATTGGATGTGTTTTCTCTTCTTTTTTTTAAAGACAAAGTGTTGTAACCCCTGTAACGTTTTGTAATTTAAAAACAAATTATCTGAATATATGACAGATAATCACTTAGAAAATTGAAACAAGACTATTTATTCTGTAGTTCGTAGATAAAGTATACAGTTAAGAGTAGGAAATATGTGCCAAATGACAATCTCTGAAATAACTTGCTGTATTGGAAAAACCTATAATCAAGTCCATATGATAATAATAGCTAAAGCAAAGACTTTGCAATGATGTGACCAACGAAGACACCACAGCTATACACATTTGATCAGAGTTTGTATCTAACATACTAAATCTTCTTTTCAGTTGTTTCGGAATGTTCTTCCACTGAAAAATACCAAAACAAAACAACTAAAATTAGTTAAAATTACACACCAGGCACTTTTGTAATGGGTTTTCGAAAATGAAGTGGTTTACATGAAAGAAATGTTTTGTTCTCAAAAGCCTGATGCTAAATTTATAAACTGGAATAGCACTGCAAGTATTAGATTTGCTTTCCACATTTATAACTGAATGGTACACATACATGTCACATCTAGTATTCTATTCTATTCTATTCTACACAGACATGTCACATCTAGTATTCTATTCTATTCTATTCTACACAGACATGTCACATCTAGTATTCTATTCTATTCTACACAGACATGTCACATCTAGTATTCTATTCTATTCTACACAGACATGTCACATCTAGGATTCTATTCAGCAACTTAAAGAAAGGATTGTTTAATGACACCCAGGCACATTGTTTATTCAGTAGCTATTAGATGTCAAACAGTTCAAATGGGTTCACTTCAGGTGATCAATCCAACATTTAACAGATTAATACAACTACTAAACAGCAAAAGCTTATACATGTATACTATGTTACTGTTAAGGAAAAACCAATATCCTATTGGTATACAAATTATATTACAATTAACTATGTACAAACATAAAATAATAAATAGATGAGAAATAATAGATGAGAAATAATTCACTCACGTTATTGTCTTTTTCTCTTTCTTTTCCTCAGGCCGGGCTCTGTTGAGTACTTTGAGGAACTCTGATGTTTTTGCTCTCATTCGTTGATGAATGTACGCCTGAGATATAACAAGTTAATATATGAAAATCAAACTTAAATTAGTCAATTTAATGCCCAGAGGCATAGAACAATAATCAATCAAAACTGGCACAGATTGGTAGAATGATCAAGAACATGTCCAATCAAAAGGTAACAGAAAATGAACATATTATATTCCATAAATGATTATAATTAACTAAATGATATACCTAATTCATTGTTTTAAAAATCCAAAATGTCTGCAGTGTATATATAAATGTTTGGAATGCTAATAAACAATAAATATATCTGCCACACCCAGAACCAGTGATGTTTTGTCATGTTTGGTTTTTTGCTGTTTGTAAATTATTGACATGTCAAATTTAAATTTATTTGACATATACGAATAGTACTTCAATGTTTTCATCTCAGTACAGATATCATAACATTTCCTAAACCTTTTCAGTTGAGTATATGATTGACAGATTATTCCAAACTGTATGCAACCAGTTACTAATTTAAAGGTAGAACTGTCAAATCCTAACCTAACTTATGACAGAGACTAACTGACGGGGACTAACTAACCTTGGAACACTTGATGTGATAATGAAGGTAGTCACGTAGTGTGTGAATAAGATTGATCGTGTTGTCTTTAGCTGTTTTGCTAGTATGACGTGGAAACAGTACTAAAACAAAAATGAAATAAATGAATTGTGAGCAATAATTGTTAAAATAAGGAAGATAACGAGAAAACTAGACAGACGAATAACATATCCACTAACCCAGCCCACATCCTAAAATAAAATAAGGTAATCTTTCATCTAAATGTTGAACTAAAGGTATCATTCATATGTAGTGATCAAGGATATTGATATTTTATCAAAGTACAAATTTAAAATTGAGAAAAGAAAAAGGACTGTTTAGTGTCATGCAATCATTACTTTTAGCAAAAGAGCAATTTGCCACTGGTGAAATTCATATTATGTATTGTCAAAAGTTGTTGTTTTTAGTTTTTCTTTATTTTTTCATCAAAAAGGTAGATTAGGATTTTTTTATGCTTAGAAACTAGTGATTTCCAAAGAAAAAAAGTACTCTGGGGCAGAAGAAAAAGGAGACTCAGTGAAAAACAGGTCTGGCAAGCACATTTTCAGTATAAAAAAATGTTCTTTCTAATGGTAACTAAAACTGAGTAAGCACCTCCAAGTTGCATACATATTGTTTTGTAGAAATAGATAAAGAAAATATGTAGTAATTACCAAATGTGATATATCCTACATTCTCCCCTACAGCAGCATCAGTTTGTTGCAGTTCTTGAGGCGGTTCCTTGTGACTAAATAATACTTGCGGTGCTTGCTGGTACTTCCTGCGACCTTCTTTGAACTCCTGTAATAATATAACATGAAAGTGAATCGATTCCTCCAAAACATAATCATATTACTGTTATTAAAGAGAAAAACGGACATGCTAGATCTATGAGGTAGAAAATGTTATCACTGTTAAATGACAAACCTTTTTTTTTTTTAAACTGCCTCGATATTATATGAAATCTCACAGTGCAAAAGAGCAACATCTATATAGGTGTACCAAAAATACTTTTTATCTTTTCTGCATTTACTTTAGATCTATTTGATTGAGACTTGTATTGCCAACACATATGGTGCAATATAATGGATCTCACAACTAATGTTTATAGAGTAGAATATTGGAATGTGTGGATAACATTAGTGCTATTTAAAATATCCAATCATATTAAAGTACCTGCATAAAGACTTTTCCAATAACAATATCATCATCATCCTTGAAAATTGTGCTAAAAATAACTGTTACTCGATCCTTCTTGGCTTGAACATACCTGACAAAATAAAAAGCCCAGACAGTGTCACAATTAATATTTTTAAAAAAGAACTTCATTTCTACAATAAATAAAACTGTTGATTATAAAGTTGCATTTTAACTGAAAGTCATTTAACTGCCATACATAAACAATTATTTTCATGAAATTCAGTGCCCTAAAGGAAAATGCCTTATTTCTAAAAGAGCTGAGATTCAGCTCAGTTGGAAGTTTGCCCAAGCTGCTTTGGTTGAAGGATTAAATTTCTGTGGACTTACTCTATAACCGTTTTTTCCCCATTCCATCAGTGTCCCACAACTAATTTTAAAAAGCTGTATGAAAAAATGTAGAAAGTTTTCTCGGACGATAGATTTCCAAATGACCTCTCTCAATGTACTCTAGTGGTGTCATTAAACAAAATTCACTCACATAGTTTCATTGTCTCTGTAATGAATCACAGCTTGCTTCTGACCTTCCTCTCCTTGAGCTTGAAACTCAAAATACTTCTCAAATACTGAAGCAAAGCAGTTTCGTTTCAACAATGCTGCCTTCTTTGCCAGTTCCTCATAATCATCTGCGACTTTTTCCAAGTTGAACAGCAATGAAACACTGTAACCTGAACATTTCATACAATTCAATTTGTTAATTATATAGTACTTTGATTACCATTCATATCAAACATACACACAAAATTACTTCTAACATTTTGGTCCATTTTTATTTCTATTTTTTGATTGATCACATTTTTGCAGGATGAAATATAAAATGTAAAACTCAATCTTGAAAATGTACTGATTTTATCAGTAGTTATTAATTAAATAAACGTTGATTCTAAGCCATTTAAGCATGTTGTACGCAGCTACATTGTAATAAAAAAGAACATGATTTTCCGCTAGTCAAATTTTTATTTATTTCACCCAGCCATTTATGAATGATGCTTGAAACCTAAATCTGTAAAACAAAACAGATATGTCCTACCTAGATTTTCCATGTTAAATCTGTACCATGGTGCCTACTTGTACATTGGTAGTCAGTGTTTAAGTTGGCCCATAAAAATCATTAGCAATTTGGCTAATTTGGTCAGAAATTCTTTAGCCAAATTCAATTTCAATTAGCCAAATAGATTGAACAAAACTTCGGCGCTTTAAATCATTTATTTTTCAGGCACCATAGTCTGCATAGATGGATTATGTGACAATGGCAATCCTGTGAAATGGTGTTCGATTCCAAACCTTATTAAAAGTGATCAGAGTAATATGAATTGAGAGACTGATTCTGTGACTACTCTTTAACATCTAACAACTCTTCGCTCCTTTTTCGCATTCTTCCGATGTTGTCTAAATTAAAGTTGTGCATAAATATGCGTAGACACAGGAAGTAGCAATTTAGATGGTTCGCAGACCAATTAAAGGCGGGAATTACACAAGAAACAAGGAAGTACTGGTTCTCGACTGACTATTACATATAGTAGCATAACATAGCCAAAATACAAGCGGGTACCAGTCTATGTGTCAGATCGAAAGTGACTCGCGATATTTGAATTAACCATTTGGCGATTTCATAATGAAATGCATTTGCCAAATTCCATTTTAATTCGCATTTGGCAAATTGGCGAACAACAGCTTAAACCCTAATATGTGCGACATGCGACATGATTGACAAACTAAGCAAGGCTAAACATGTCATCCAAAATTGACGATCACTTAAAATCGGTGTATTTTTAATGAGAACACAAAAGTTTGGATTTGTTTTTGACCATAAAAGTCCCACAAAATAACAGTAACAGTTTTGAAGCGACTGCATTTGGAATTCTTTGCCACATTACAATATCTTGCTGAAACAGTCAAAACTACGCTCTTTTGTAGGAAATGGTCTAGGGAAACTTATTGATTGGGAAATAATCTGATACCATTTTTACTATCTAGAAGTTGTTCTTTAAAAGATTTCTGCTTTATTGAAGTATATTTCATAATATAACGTGTATTTCGAACATTTGGTAATAAAACTTTTCCTGGAAACCATAATTTAGCAGAAATAGGAATATTTTGTACTTGGATGATGTTAAGCAAGTTTGGCCACTGAAAATGTATTGGCCTAGATTTTGTGTTTTTGAGTCGCCATTCTTTTTGGACAAGTTTTGAGCCCTGTACATGTATATATTATAGATATTTTATTGTCTGGAACATTTTTTCTGACAGTTATGTATGATAGTTGCTAAATTGAGATTCAATTTGAGACTACATATTGTAAATTAATACAAGTTATTGAGTAACATCTTTGTTTATTGCATTACTAAATTGAACAATGAGCCTCAGTGGTCCAGTAGTAGGACATTGGACAGTCAAGCTGAAGACAGTGGTTCAAAACCTGTTGAAAGCTGGCTCACACTTGATTAAGTGTCAAAATTACCAGATATTTGACATCCAGTAGCTAGTAATTAACAAATGAATGCACTCTAATGGTGTTGTTAAAAACAAATAATAAAATAATAACAATGCAACAATTTCTTATCAGGACGTGTGACTGAACTACGTATGTGCCATAGTGATTTCACGTTAGTATAACACCAGGTTTCAAATTTTACCACGGCACTGGAGGTAAATGCTGTGGGTGCCTCTCTTACTTGCCACTGTGCCCTAAAATTTGGACATTATCGATGGCAAGAAAAATGCTGTGGTGCCCTCCATGTTGTTTAAGTTTCCTTCCTTGATTCGGCTTGTCCCATATCATTGTTCCACTGGCCAGAGAGGGATAATCAGTAAAAACAAAACTTGACCATTCCCATTATGGAATAGTCTTAGACCTTGAGTAGTAAAATTAACAAAGGCAATGTGATAAAAGGTGCCCTTATAAAACAAATTTTATAGTCTAGGACACTAAGGTGAAATAATTTTTGTCTGAGAAAACTAAGTTGATTTGTGCCCCTCTTTTGAAGGAAAAGTTTGTCTTCGTGCCCCTTCAACCTGCCTTGGTACCCTAATTTATCTTACTAAACCGAAGTCAATACTAGCTGTGCCCTCAAAAAAAAAAAAAATTCTACCCATGCAACACAGTTTGTTATTGTTAAGATGATGCATATTATATGCACGTGTATGTATTTAATATTATTTTATATAGTTTTTTTGTCAAATGCAGCCAACCTTTTTAATGTAAAATTTCAAAATATGTTACTTGTTACAAATAAAGGTAATCTGGTTTTATGTACTTTACTTAAAGTAATTCTATCACAGAGCATGAAATATCTCCTTGCTTAGAGAATAGAAACTAATTTTCTGAGCAGGTCAACCGTAACAGTGTAGCTACATGTACCTATTAAATACTTCCTTGTTTACACCACCTTGTTTACACCACCAATACCCTTATTTAATTCTATCCATTCAGTTAAATATTGTGTGTTATATTTTTAACCCATGAGTAAGCTCATATGCTGCTTTCTGATTAAATTCTTTTAAAATAAAATAAAACTTAATAAAAGCCTTAATTTTATCCCAGTTAGGTGAGAAGGCTAATATGATCAATTAGGGGATTCATTGTGTTCTTATTTACCAGACAAGTAGTTTCAACTGACGCACTAAGAGTCAAATGATTTTTTTTCTTTTTTTTTCTTCTATTGCCAGTTTTGGACAGAAATAATGAATTAAAAAAAAAATACTTCCCTTTTATAATGTACATGTACTATCTCTTTAAATATTCTGTATTATTTAGTGGATAAAAGCTTCATTTAAAAAATTTAAACTTAAAAGAAATTAGATTTTTGTATCATCTACAAAATTTTGTAAACGTCTAGATTAAATAGTCATACAAAGTTTGCTATTCTCTATCTTATTACAACTATCCTGATGGAATAGACTATTCAGTAGTGAGAGAAGTTTTTGCTTATTCCATTTTGAAAATCATTTGTTTAAGAAAAGAGAAACGAGTATTTAAACAGTCTGCTAGGATGTTGTTAAACTGTGTGTGGTGTTGAAAATATGCTGGGTTGCCACTAAACATTGTGCTGTGTTGTTAAATGATTTACTTCAAATTCACCTTCAATTCATTGTACTTGTATAATGGCAACACAAATTTAGTATTCCAAAAATAGAAGTGTGCAGTACATCTTATACAATCCCTGAAATTGCCTGCAGCCATCACTAATGCCTAGGATATTGCCACGGAGTTACTCATTCTCCACAGCCCTTTTTTTGCCATGGACTAATTATTTTTTTAAAGTGTATTTTTTTCTTCTTATTTAAAAAAAGTATAAAATTGCTATGGAAATTGCTGTGGACACTATTTTGCTGTGGATATTTTCTTAATTGCAGGGGTTATTTATATATTGTGAGATTTTATATTTGTCTTGCAAATGTACGCATGATCTTGAATAAAAATAGATCAAACGCTCAAATAAGGAAACATGACATTTATCTTTAAAGTCCATGCAGAATGACAGGCACAGTAGTAACAGATTAACTTTTGTTTTCCCTGATTTGATTGCTAATTTTGTTTCCTTATTGTTTTGTAATACACCAGCTGATAATGTACAATATTTTTTATTTTTCAGGTAGTGTCCACGTAATGGCGTAGCTGTGTCTGACAATAAGTGTAACATAATAAAACTTTTTTCTCAATGATCAAAATATTTTAGATTTTTATCAAAATATCAAAACAAATCTATGAAACCAATCAAGCATGAAAGCCAACAATAATTTTCGAGAACAAGTAACCTTGGTGACGAACTGGTTCAAGACATGGAGTGAGTGTGAGCAAACTGTTGCGTTGTACTCCCTTTTGAAGAAGTTGACACCGTCGCAGGCCAAGTTCCTTGTACAAGTCTTGCAACAGTCTCTGTCTGAATGTACAGAGGCCAAGGCTTTGGAGGAGAGAGCCAACGATCCTGGTAAGTTATAATTAGTCAGTTTTGTCATTCTTATTTCATGGCGGCAGATGTCATGGCGGCAGATGTTTCCATTACAGCAGGAGTTCACAACCCGGGGTGAATTGTGCCTACTCAGACGGGTAAATTTGCTCATTACCTTACTGTTTCATTCTGGTATACTAGTACAATCCCTGAAATTGCCCATGTAGATTGCCACAGAGTTTATCATTCTCCGCGACACCTTTTTTGCCGAAGACTTAATTTTTTTTAAGATGTATTATTTTTCTTATTATTGAAAAATAAATTTAACTTTACACTAAAATTGCTGTGGAAAATGCCATAGACACTATTTCCCCACAGCATTTATTTGCCGTGAACATATTAATTACAGGGGTTGCGGTATCTGTTCATCATTAGTTGTTCATAAAAAAGTGAAATAACATTGTTACATGTATGTACTATTATTATTGTTGTTATTATTTGAACTTAAAATAATAATTTAAAAAACAGTATTTTGAAATGATGATAGAAGAGTCAACTCAAATTACCAAACAGAACAGGGTGGAGGTAAATTTTCTTCCGAAAAGTTGCCATGGTTAAATGCGATGAAAAAGGTTGGGAACTCCTGCATTACAGAATTTTTCCAGCCTCGCACTCAAATCTTCCAGGAGTGGAATAGCTCGTGATGTAGACTGCCTGCCTGTAGTACGATGAGTCATCTTATTGAACCCCTTCAACAGGCCCATTTGAGCTGTTTCTCATTCCACAACTGGTATACAAAAGAGCCATGGTATGTGCTATCCTATTGGTGGGAAGTGCATATAAAAGATATTTTGCTACTAATTGGAAAGAGTAGCCTATCTGGCCGTAGTTCCTTCTAAAGACCATAGTTACAGATACTATGAGTTTGACACCTAATAGCTACTGATAAACCCAGGGTTTCACATTTGAAAAGTAGAGGAGAGCTATAAATCACTCCCCAAGTAAGGTTCAGGGGAGCTTTTTTCACTCTCCATAATCACACCCTTACAGAAGTGATGGAGAGCTTTTTCCTTAAAATCAGTTGAATGATTAAAATGAAGAAAATGTTTATATGTGATCGATTCTAATTATATTCTGATAATATTTCTGAAATCTACGGGCGAGGTTGGGTGCGAGCGCAATCGCGCGCCTTAAACGTGAAACCCTGTAAACCAATGTGTGGGTGTCATGTAGTGACATTGCAGTGACACTCACATCTGCTATACTGCTATTATTTTTCACAGTTCACCTGGTACTTCCATTTTTATTGAGAGCTCTTTCTTAAATGTTTATTTCTGTCATTTTGTTGGGAAAAATATAGTTAAACCGTTTAAGTTAAAGTGAAATACAACCCATAGATTAGCAGTCAGACATTTCAGAATTGTTGCTTGTTGTACAGATTTTGTTTGTTCTTGTTTAACAATTAAAACTTTTAATTTAATTTGTTTTTGCCTTTAGATCAAAGTGACATGGCCAAGGTTGGGGATTGCATTATATGGTACAATATTAAAAGTTAAGAGTTTTTAATTTTGTATATAAACATATGTATACATTAATGCAATACATTGATCTGAGGGTAACAGAAAAGTGAGAAAAAGCAGATATCAATGGTTACATAATTTATGTAATTCCAAATAAAACGAGAAAAGTACATGCAAATCATGTACATGTAGGTACATGGTTGAATTTGAAAGTTTTGCATTTTGCTCTTACTTCTACCAATTAAGTGTTTAACTGTAATTAAAACATGCAAAATAAAATTTAAAAATGCCATGTACATTATAACAATTAATAAATGAACATAAAGCACAGACACTGACTGTCCAACTCTTGGTCACTTTAAAGTACATAGTCTAAATACTTATAAAAGTGAAAATTGTTCTCTACACATATTGTAGTTGGGATATAACTTTTCAGCTAGTGGATTTGGTCGACCTTGTCCTGTCAAACTGCTGTTCCATTGTTCTCGCGTCTAGATCATTGGTGTATTTGGTGTATACCTTTTTATAGGTAGAATATCAAGTTGCTTTCTAATCTTTTTGAGATTAAATCTGGAATACCATTGACAAACAGATGATACTTCTGTTTACACATGATTTACTAAAGAAAACTGCTCTCAACATTGAATTATTTTAAAAAGAAATTGATACATTTATAATCTAATCTAATCTATCTGTACAGGTACTTTAAGTACCAGTTGAATATAAAAAGAAATACAGAAATTTGTGAACCAGTAGTAAGATTTAGAATAGGTAGTGTAAATGCACATAATACACAGCATTGGTTTGGTTCATAATTTAATAAATATAAAATACTTTGGGGTCAATCCTTAATTGAATTGTGAATCCAGTTTTAAGAAATTTAATTATTTTATCTTGTACTTGATTTTAACCAAGCATGAACTCGTAATTGGTCAGATGAATGAACCAAGGAATGCTTTAAGTTTAACTCAGTAATAGGAAAATTCTAAATTTAACCCTATTTAAGGTATGTACATTGCACACCAGGGGGTTAATCTATTTGTTGGACATAACAAAGCAATCTGTGTTTAGTCATCTTGATATGTCAGTTGTCTATTGCTTTATTTTATGTGTCACCATTTATCTTGATACACACAACCAGTAGCATGTGTTAGTTTTAATTTCACAAAGATGTTTTTAAATACTTGTTAACACTAACAGTCACTATAATTTTATTTTCATAAAGATATCTTTAAATGCTTGTTAACAGTCACCACATTTTCACAGGAACAAAGACTTGTTAAAAGTCAGTTTATTTTTGTGGGGACAGAAGCTTTTGTTCATTTGTTTTCATGGAGACAAATGCTTTTTTAGGAGCGGGATGTAGCTCAAACGATAGCATATCCACATGTGAAGCGGTCAGTCGTCAGATCGATCCTTCTCAGTGGGCCCATTTGCAGTTAGGGCTATTTTCCATTCTAACCAGTGGTCCGGAAATGGTTCATCAAAGGCTGTATATGCTGTCCTGTCTGTGGGTCGGTGTATATGAAAGACCCCTTGCTGTTTATTGGAAAGAGTACCCTATGTGGTGGCAGCGGGTTTCCTCTAAATAAATAGATGAGAATAACCACATGATTGACGTCCAATAGCCGATAAGATAAAAATCAATGTGCTCTGGAAAACTTTACTTTTTTACAAATGCATTTTTAAAACATCTATATGAAGGCTAAAAAGCTTGTTTCAGAATATAATCATTTTGCTTGTAAGCTGAGATAACATACATGGGACTTGTGAACTGCCAGGTAGGTGGCTGGAAGCAGGATGGGCAACAGGTGGGCTGCAAGGTCGTGTTGTGTCTCCGTGGGATCTATTAACATGCTGGTGATGGCTTACTGTGTCATGGTAACACTACGGTGTTCACAGGAATACTCAGAATAGATGCAGAGCAACATGCTGTCAAAATAATAACAGACATTCGCATTATTAGTGATCAGTAGTTCAAATCTCTTCTCAGTGGGGTGTTCCCAAACATTCAATTATGGTATTTATCTACAATTTCTGTTGAATATTGTTTTCAAACATTGGTGTTCCCAAACATTCAGTCATAGTATTTATCTACAATTTCTGTTGAATATCGTTTTGAAACATTGGTGTTCCCAAACATTCTGTCATAGCATTTATCTACAATTTCTGTTGAGTATTGGTTTGAAACATTGGTGTTCCCAAACATTCAGTCATAGTATTTATCTTCAATTTCTGTTGAATATTGTTTTCAAACATTGGTGTTCCCAAACATTCAGTTATAGTATTTTTCTACAATCTCTGTTGGGTATCGTTTTGAAACATTGGTGTTCCCAAACATTCAGTCATAGTATTTTTCTACAATCTCTGTTGAGTATCGTTTTGAAACATTGGGATTTGGTGGTTCCTATTCAAATAAAAATAATTTTCTAGCAGAGAAGGAAATTGTGTTTATTTTATATCAATTTGTTTCTAACGGGCAAGACAGTATATTCAAGTCTGCTGGGTTTTTGCCAGAATGTTAAATGGGTAAAATTCCATACCCTTATAATTTCTGAGGGTACAACTCTGTACCTCAAATTGTTGGGATATGGGTTTTTTAAAGGCAGGTGTTTCCATGCTCGTGGTGGGAACACTGCTAACATATGTCATAGTGGTCTAGAATTCATTTCCGAGCCTCTAAAATCAAAAAGATTTCTAAGGGAGTACCCCCAGACCCTCATCTCCCATTCTGCATACCCTCAAATTATTTTCTGATATGGAAACCCTGAGTATATTCCAATTGTGGATTAGTTGACAGGAAAATAAAACAAATTGTTATTTTTGTTTAAAGCTCTTAAAAAAATCAATAAAATTGTGTAAATGAAATAAAAATAAAATGTTGCCTAGATGCAGGTTTGGATTTCAATTCTGACATTATATATTTAACCAAAATAAAATTCAAAACCTGGTTCATTGACAAAAGTAGTGTGAAAAAACAACAACTTGGTCTACATCATGTACTCAACCTTATTGCCCATCCCTGTTGCACCGTCATTTGTAATGAAGGGAAACTATAATTTATTACTCTTTACTCATATATATATGTTACTGAAAATGTAAATGGCATTTTTATTATTTTTATTTTGACAAACTGATTTAAATGATAATAAACTGAGAAATGAAATAAAAAAAGACCTGGACTACAGCTCATAATACTTCTGTACATATGTACACAATTAAATTAATTTATCTTATTACATGTATTTATGATTATAAACTCACTGACAGTCTTGTTCAGACAAAATTGTAGATGCTAATATCACATCTGTTGTTAAAAAATATTTTTTTATTTAACACCCACCTCCCAGCACAAAAGTAAACATCGGCTATTGGGGTATTAGAAAATAAATCCCATGAGAAAATAAATCTGCCAGTTCAGATAAGAACGAGTCCAGGTGGTGTAGTAGTTATGATATAGGACATTGGGCTGGTAGATACTGAGATTAAATCTCAGTTGAGGCACTGTATTTTTAATCTCAATACCAGCTCCAACCCTGAGTAAGTGTTCCACAAAACTCAGTGGGTAGGTGATCCACAACTGATTTATCATAGGCTGTGGTTTGTGCTGTCTGTCGGATTGTGCATATAAAAGGTACCTTGCTACTTATTGTCTCTCCTATTAATAATTATTACCCATATGGCTAAACATATCTTGGTATTAAAGTGTTTTGTCCTAATACTACGTCATACTGATACGTAACACTTTTGATGTCATATGACGTCATATTATTTTGCATGGTTTGTTTCCAAAAAAAGGAATTGGTTTCATTTTTGTTGTTCAGGTGTTATTTTTTTCAAATTTAACTTAAAATTGATAATGGGTAACAAATAGGATATTAAACATGCTTCCATTTTGCATCATGTTTATGTCCCTCTTGAAATAATTTTCATTGACACTCGCTAAAGCTTGTGACAACTGAAAATTATTTCATTCGGGACATAAACATGATATGAAATGGAATCTCGCTTGATATCCTATAAGTATTAACCTCTGTCCTGAACAGGCTGTATAAGAAAGCGAAGTTATGTGCCCAGGATAGCTTGCTTGAACTTTAATTGGATATATAATTTATAAGCAGAAAAATAAGTACAACCAACCAGTTTAGATAGTGTACTTTGCAATGCTGTGCATGTCAGAATTAAACCTGGACTGTAAACAGTATCTTGTTACATGTTACTTAGCCTTTGTACAAGTCGTGTATGACCTAATTTTATTGGGGTTTTACCAGAATGATTTACAGATGTTTCTATCAGTGACTGTGACTAATTAGATTGTCCTCATAATTGGGTGTTAATAATCCTTATTTCAAATTTTCTCACCAGAAATAATTTTCATGTCAACAATGAATGGGTCTTTTGTTAGTTTTAACTGAAGATCACTGTTTGAAATAACGTTTGTATAATAACAATAATAAATATTGTGCAACACACACACACACAAATTATGTAACAGATTAGTACATTTTGGTTTTATATTGATCCAGTAGATTAATGAGATATTTTCCATTTCTGCAACTGTCTGTCTGTCTGATGAGCCTTGGTGGTCCAGCAGTAGAATGTCAGACTCTCAAGCTGATGACAGTGGTTCAAAACGCATTGGAGGCTGGCTCACACTTGACTTCATGTCAGAATAACCAAATGTTTAACATACAATAACCAATGATTAATAAATCAATGTGCTCTAGACTGTAGGTACCGGCAGCCAGAGCTAATTAGGCTGGAATCTGGTGGAAAGCTGCAAAAACGGCAATTACCACATGTTTTAAGAGACCCACTAATCTCCACAAGTTCATCAGTAAATTCCAAAAAAAATACCTGTTAAAAGATCTTTCTTTATATTTTAACATGGTATATTTTATATCAATGTTTGTTTTTAATAA
>JAULBS010102926.1:0-15892 GCA_032355785.1 Symmetromphalus regularis
TTATATGCACCGTCCCATAGACAGGACAGCACATACCATGGCCTTTGATAAACCAGTTGTGGACCACTGGTTGGAACAGAAAATAGCCCAAACTGGATATTGGTCCACTGAGAAGGATTGATCCGATGACCAACTGGTTCACAGGCAGACACGCTACCGTTTGAGCTACGTCCCGCTCCCAAAGCCACTGTATGATTTTCATGGTATATTCTATAAAACCTCTCTGACGGTCACACCCGTGACAGTGCAATTGCTCTAATGATAAACTAGTTTTGTATAACATAAAAGGTGATCAATTTTAAAAGGTTTTTTTTTCTATTCACTTTAAAACAGACTGGTACAGTCAGGGGTATGATAAAGAAATGAACTGCTGACTCGCTAGAAATTCTCAACAGTTTGTGAAAAGCTGTGTGTCATAAAACAAAAGAAAAATTTCATGTTATAACAAATTTATTACCAGCATGAAAGTAAAATATAGCAATGAACTCATCCTCTCAATTTGACCTATTTTTGGCTCTAATTTGCACAGAGATACAATTTTGGTAAGAATCAGTTGTCACTTAGATGATAAATATTGTAGATATAATTTAGAACGACTGTGTGTTATTTGAACAGACATAATGCTGACATTAAGAAATAATACGTGTGGAGACAAGATAATCCATGAATAGAGAATCCATGTTATTTTAACAGAGATTTCGCAATACATTATCAGATCAACAATACAGGGGAGACAATCCATATTAACTAAATATGTTGGTTTGGAGTAAATGTGTGTTACTAGGGATGTGGCCTGGAAGCCAGGGGGTCGGCAGCCCAAAAAGGTTTGGGAACCACTGTGTTAAAGGTTACAGTTGTTTTTAAATTACCGGTATTCCCTCAATCTTTATCAGGGCGCAACATGATTTTTATTTGTAATTACAAAACAACAAATAAGCTAAATGAATCATTATTATTTGAGGTCAAATTTAGTTTATTAATAAAAGGATTATAGCTGAAAATATATTCTTTACAAATATCAAGAAAGAAATGTAAAAACATTATATTAAGTACATGATGCAAATTTGCTGATACCAAAGCTTAACGTCAATAAAAATGCTGTTAAATAATGTAAAAATTCACAGAACGCGGTCTGTCTGCAATAAAACATGATATGGTGATGAAAAAAAGAAATAGAACATGAAATGTAAGATTACATATGTGACCATCCATGGCAAACTACATATTAAGTCATACATACCCAAATATAGCATTTAAAATAAGCTTTTCTCATTTTAGTAAATAATATCTATTTTAAGGTCCTACGTATATTTGCATTATTGTTTTATGACAATTCATTTATTCATTGCAGACTATTTTTAAACCTTTTTTTCTTTTCAAATCTGATACTTTTGATATTTTATCACATTGTTATCTGTATTTTGAAAATAAAATGAGGTATATTTTCAGTTTGAAGTCATGGGAAACATGAAGTGATTATAATACTTTTTAAAATCTTCTACATAATATCCAATTTACAGTGAAAGATTACACACTGTTTCACAGATGTTTCTGACCAGATCTATTTGCACTGTTTGACATGCATCGGTGTGCTCAAGTATACTGTATATGATCTACACAAAGAATAAGCTTTCTCTTACACTCATACAACAGACCAGTAATGACTGTCTCATAACAGTTGCAATTTGTATAACCACCAAATGAAGATAACTTCAGGGGTTATGCCCAATGAACAAAA
The DNA here is from genome assembly GCA_032355785.1 of Symmetromphalus regularis. NCBI lineage: Eukaryota > Metazoa > Mollusca > Gastropoda > Neomphalida > Neomphalidae > Symmetromphalus > Symmetromphalus regularis. Next base: position 1,739 of record JAULBS010102926.1, read on the forward strand.
AGTAAAGTTTGTTTTATTTAACGACCCCTCTAGAGCACACTGATTATTATGTTATCATCGGCTATTGGACATCAATCATATTGTCATTCTGACATATGTTTTTAGAGGAAACCCGCTGCCGCCATATTGACTACTCTTTTCGATAAGCAGCAAGGGGTCTTTTATATGCACTGTCCCACAGACAGGACAGAACATATCACAGCCTTTGATGAACCAGTTGTGGACCATTGGTTGGAATGGAAGATTGCCCAATGAACAGGTTATCTTCCTTTGGTTCCCAATATTGGAAATATAGACCACCGTTTCCAATACAAACTGTGAAATTCTGTAAAATGTCTGTGTTCTTTAATGTTCTGAGCTTCAAGTTAACTGTACACTAATAAATCAAATGAGAAAAGTTTAAAAAATTTTTTTTTTAATTAAATACTTTTACTACCCATGTATAAAAAGGCTCAAGCACATTAGAACTACACAAATAAGTATTAAAACTGGCCAGTTTTGCTAAGGATAGTATACGATAGTATACTCACCTAAAAAAGAAAGTATGTATGTAATGAAGAGTCATTTATTTCATAAACCTGATGACATTTATAGCAGAAATTCTGGAATTAGATAACCACACCATTTAGGAGGTATATGTGTACAGTAATATCACAAGTTGCACACATGTTTGCTGCCAATGTATCATTACTGATCAACCCCATGAATGAAAAATATTTCAACATGCACACTTTCTTTTTTGGTTGAATATATTAATATTCTTTAAATGTATCTCTGGTATGGTTTCCTAGGGCAACAATTTTTGAGAAAATAATGTCATATAACTTTTGTACATGTATTTTCTGTAAACAAATGAGCTTTATCTGAAATATGTTCTTCCAATGGATATCACATTTGTTTCTCCTAGAGTAGCATCAACAGTGTGCAGTGAAGACACCACACGACTGTTTATAATAAAATAAAGAGTCTGGGTTAACAAAATATTAACACAAAAAAGTGATGAACTAAAAAGTGTAGGCGGGCAGGTGAATGGAAAGAATGGGAGAATAGTAAGAAGAGATGAACATATGAAAGCATGTGGTGAAAGAAAAAAAATGAAAAATGAATTTTTGAAATCTATGAAATGAAACAATGACATAACACAGATCTATGAGATAAATAAAAATAACATAAAACTGAAGAGAACATACACGGACATTACACCTCCCAATGATTGCACTTGTACCAGAATCACAGAACACATGCACGCAGCCAGCCATCTGAAGAAAACCACATCCTCACACGTCTACTACAACACAACCTAATTACCATGTCATTCAGCTTTCAGCTAGACATACACAAACTAAACATCAAAACAAAGTATACCAGAAAGGCATTTTGGTAATAGAAAAAAAGGTGATAATTTGAAACACCTAAAAACATTTTTTAAAATTAAATAAATAAAACCACACACTTCAATTATTACCAGCATCATCTCTAAACCAAACCATTAAAAAAAACATTATTAGTGAATATTATTTTGAGATTACAATATGCTGTTTCAGAACCAAAAGGGTGTACGTTGGGGTAGCAGATAACGGAGAAAAGGGACAAAAACTGTTTCTTAACTAGACACAAGTTTTATGTGGAATATCTTTTGATTTCAAGAGCTAATAAATGTGGGATAGCTTCAGAAACCTACACCCTTTGTACACCAGACGCAGCTCACTTAGGAACTTTTAGTAATACTAGTAAGTACCAAACCCAGTCTTACATGTTGATGTTTTTCAAATTATCGCTTTTTGTTTTTTCTATTATCAAAATTAGCACTGTATACTTCATCTTGACCTTCAGTATAGAACTCAGCAGTGTGTTAAGTACATGAGAAGATTAATCAAATATATTCTAAATCAACTGTATTCCATCAAGTTAAATACACTGAAATTAAACTTTCACACCATCCAGTGACTAAATACTGCAAAACAACTTCCCCATATCAACCTGAACAAACAGGATCACTTTGTGTGCCAAGCTAACCTATAACATATACAATTCTCACAACGGAGCACTTGGTGCCAAGTGAAATTTGAAATGATATGAAATGACTCTACTACTGGCACAGTACAGAACTGCCAACAAAGCATCTACTCATTCTGAACAGTAACACAGAATACCAACTACTGGTCATAAAATATCACTGCAAACAAGCCCGTAACATTAATAAACATGCTTAAACTGAAAATATAAAACTGCTTTAAAACTAATTCCCCAAATCCCTTGCATGGGAGCCATGTTGTGAGCCAAACTTTGATTTGGATTGTTTAACGACACCAGTACCATATTAACCCATGGCCGGGCCCCTATCTTTGAGGTATTTCGAGTCCCTATCTGGTAACAGTGCCTCAGTAAAACAATTGACAGGCCCCTAGTACCTGTGGGGCCCCTAGGCTTCAGCCTAGTCAGCCTTATGGATAACAGGGCACTGAACAACACCACTAGGGCACATTGCTTTATTAATCATCGGTTATTGGATGTCAAACATTTAGTTATTTTGACATGTAGTCAAGTGTGAGCCAGCCTCCAAAGGTTTTGAACCACTGTCATCAGCTTGAGAGTCTGATGTTCTACCACTGGACCACCGAGGCTCACACCATGTATAGGATGCAAGTATCTATAAAGATGCTTCACCTTTGTTTGGTAAATGGGTTAATTAATAGGTTTATTGATGCAATGACAAAACTAATTTTTTTTGCCATTCTTTCCATCATAATGACCAAAGACTTTCAAAGTAGTGTCTGATATCATAATAATAACATCATGAACATCGCAGACATCATAAATAAAAGCTGATCAATTTACCTATTAAAATTTATACTGAACAGCAAAAGAAACATAAATTTAATTTGCAAAGTTTGATTGAATAAAAGTTAACCACATTTTGACATTGGCTGTTTTGCTTATTGAAGGCACGTGCAGAGAAGTGTAAAGCATTTTTTCACTGAACAGTTATCATGAATGAATTTATCGTCTAATTTGATTAAACTGGATCTGAACAAAAAAATTCATTTCTTTTGTTGTTTAGTATATATTACTATTAATTAGCAAAATGATCTAATGAGTGGATTACTAAGTTTATTCTGAACTAAAAAAGTCAAGACCCATCGACCAGTAACGTAGATTCACTATATCTGAACTTAATATCCATTTCTGAATCGACATGCTTGGCCCACAACATGGCAGCTGGCATCACCTGACTGGGAACTATCAAATGCAGATATAAAGGGGAAATGTGTATTAATTTGTTGACCTTGTTTGTCAAAAAGTTCATCCACAAATATTTAATCCTAAAAACATTACACACGATATTACAATTTCCATACTTGGCCTTTTTCCAAACATGGTTATATCACAGTCACATTTGGGTCCATTTTGATCTTAAGCAACCAGATGAGCTGAATTTTGGTAAAGCTATTTAATTCTGTGCAAGATGATTTTAACGGGTAAGAGCTAGCAAAAACAAATTCTAAATATTTCTTTGATCTTTTGTTTTTACACAGCTATATTATTTTTAGGTATATTTTAATTGGCACAAGAAATAGAATGAAAAGCAAAAATTCCACATTACAAGTGTAACAGCAGAATCATGAGAAAAATTAGTGGGTTCAGTCTTTTATAAAATGGAGGTTCCTGGGACTTACTGGTTTCTTTTCTCGGAGTCCCAACTGAAAACCTAAGAATCTATCTATTTGAGAGTTGTAGAAAACAGGTTACAAAAAAACAATTTCTTAATTTTTTCAATTTTATGCTGAATAAATGAATTATCTCTTTTATAGGCCTAAAAAGCCCCACTATACTCTCCACCCATCTAACCCTACTTTTATATTCATGACTGAGCAAATCATATACCCAAACATTTTGGATATTTTGTGCATCCAATGGGATGAAGTATCTATTTTTGTTGGTTCTTGTGATATTTTGTTAGCCCAGTAAAACTTTGGAACTTATTGTACAGACAAGTTCATTGGTCATAATGGCCATAACTACTCAATGAAATGACAGGTTATGGACTTTTTGGTATTTTGTCATTTAGCACATATACCTTGTTTAAATACATGGTTTTGAATGCATTAGTTTTTGTCATCTGTATTCAAATCCTAAGCTAACAAATATACTTTAAAATCTTATCAGTTAGAGTGTCCCAGTCCTATTTCAACATGACCTTCACTTGTCCAAATAAATCGTTTTGCTAAAAATAATTCCAAACAATCTTTGAGCTGGGCTAGAATAATGAAATTTATTTGAAGATGGTGATGATAATGATGATGATCAATTGTTTAATGAGCATGACAAGATGACACTTTAAAATTATACCAGCTTTTTATGAGCATGTACACACAAAACAGTCCGTCCAAGCTGACCAAATCTGATATTACATTCCACTAAATTTGAAAAGAATTAAGTCAGATTTGATCATGGCACATTAATTTTATGATTCTCAATATATTTAGCACAATGGTAATGGCAGGGATATTTTCATCTAATGTGCCAGATGAGCAGTTTTACATTCTCATCACAGAGAATAAGCAAATATAATGGGAGGGGCTAGAAGGTGGGGCTGGGGGTTAGTGATCACTCCTCTAAATAAAAGATATACTGAAATTGTTTGAAAAATAAAATGTTCATAAACAGAGTGCTTGTAGTCAAAGATGAGTGACAACCATCTTGAAAGTGGTCTGAAAGAACACTTTTGAGCATTTGGTATTTCAAATCTGTATAAACAGGTGACAAGCAGTGGGACCAAATTCATAGCGGAATGTAAGTACAGATGTAACCAAACCATTAACCATATCCTACATACAAGAGGAAAAAAAAAATTAACAATGAAATTAATAAAAAATAATTTTAAAAATTATAAAATATTTTTAAAATAATAAAAAGGAGGGAAAGCTGTTTTGAATAAATTACACTATAATCGATGGTCTTTTGCACCTACATAAAGTAGACAAAGAACTATCACAAATGTACACATGATTTCACTGTTTACAGTGACGAAAATGAGAAATTTGAACATAAAATCTTGGCACACAACCAATTGTTTTTGTTTGTTTATGTTTTGTCCTGTACCTATACAGCTTACTGAATATACAATATAAACCATCACACTTTCAATCCAAACTACAGTTTTTACAAGAAAATGTTTAAAAAATGTTATTGCTTCCAGACACTGAACAATGAAACTATATCATTTCTTTTTTTAAATTAAAATGATAAATAAATATACAATAGGCAAAAGAAAGGATACTAAAGATTAAAAAAAAATATTTTGGACATGAACACATATTTCTGATTAGATATGACATGGAAACAATCACCCCATTGCAGATTTTGTTTTCATTTCTGCTTAAATTAAATTAAATTATGGCATTTATGTTGACTATACATCTGTTTTGCAAATACAAATGTTATTTTCAAAGTTTTTTGTCGTTTCTTAAAGTTATCGTTAAATTATCCTTGGTATCATTTCTTTTACTTGTTAGTATAGAATGTGTATTTTCAGGGCCAAACTTACGAAGCCTGTTTTCGTTAAACACAGGTGTTTAAGCATTGTAAATATGTCAAGTTACACATGTGCATGAGAAAAAAAAAACAGGCTTTGTAAATTCGGCACTGTATTTTATGACAAAATAAAACAATACATTCTGATATGTTTATATAAGTTTAATGTTTGGACTAAAGATTTAAACTTAAAGAATGGACTTTTATAAAAAGTATATTGGCAATTCAGTAATTTAATTTCTTTACTCATCCGGAACATAAATACAACTGCACGATTTTGTAAATTTATGTTTCTAAACTTAACACAAAAATAAATTTATGTTTCTAAACTTAACATAAAAATCATAACTGGTATTATATAATTTGATTTAGTAAAATTCATCATACAAGAAAAGACAATAATTTTAATAAAGAATATGTAACAGAATATCCTGTCCCAAAGACTACTTTTTTTTAAACAAGGGTTTTTATGAATTGAACATGTGTAACTACATATGTAAGGAAAATAAACTGGATTCACAAATTTGTTCCTTGTGCTTTTTTATTCCAACATGATGTACTCAGATGACGTCTGCTTCTTGATAAACAATAATTACAATGTATGTTCATTCAAAATGGCTAATGACAGGAGACAAAATTTTAAAAATAATTGAAGGAAAATTTCATTAATTCAAGAAAATTTATGTATGTATTTGTATACTTTATGAGTAAAAGATGTTAAACTGACATGTCACATGTGAAAATATTCAAAAAATTCTTAAGTGACAAATCTATTATTAAATTGCCAAAATACCACTTTAACATCAACACAAATTATATAACACAGTTGAAATTTAAACTTTAAATTTAAGTCTTAAGTCAAGTCTTTAAAGTTACATTCACAGACCAGTTTAATTTATAACTAAGAAGCAGTAACATTTTTTCCACAATTCCATATAATAAAAGTCTGTTTCAAATTAGCCATATTCACAAGCACACATGCCGAGTCTATCATATTAAAAATTGTACTATTTTTCATAAAAAGTGACACAATTTGGCAAAAAGCCACACAAAACTGTATCAATATAATGTCTTCACACAGGGGTATAAATTTATCGGTCGATTACATGCATTATTTCCTTACTGGTACTTTGTATATCATCCAGCAGACGGCCGCCACCAGAGGGCGTGCTGCTGGTATAAGTTTTCAGATTCTGACTATGCAGCTGAAGCCTAGACAAGAGCTCCCGTGCATGAAACTTAGCATGGGGTGGAAGTGAGTCTATATACCGACAACAGAGTGCATAGAAGGATTGGACTTCCTCTGATAAAAGCATAAAGTTTGTGCTGGATTTATTCCCAGCTATAGCTAACTTATCTATACACGATTTCAACTTTGCTGAAGCCTGTAAAATTGAGTCTTTTGATACTGAAGATGATTCCGAGTCGGAAACCTGGTCGTTAGGCGGCGGCTCAGGAGTGAGTTCGACTAGCGACCTCTCCATCTGGTCTAAACTCGCCTTGATATTCCCCTGCATCAATCTCTGCAAAGGAATAACAGGTTTGTAAATACCATCGTCTGAATCGTCTGTTTGTTTTTTAGATAGATCATTCATTCTGAGCACAGAGTCAGTGTTCACAAGGTCAAGGTTGGTTTCCTTAACACTGTTCACTTTGCCAAACGTTTTAAATAATGATGGAGCATTCGTTGAATCATCTTGAGATTTTTGTGAACCTTGAAAATACTTATTTTTATCGAAGCCACCATCATTTGCTTCACCATCCTTCAAGCCATCTAGCATCTTGGATTTGATGGGAAATGGTGGTCTTGGGGGAAGTGAGTTTTGATCTAGGACTCCATCAGAAGCCTGGCTAAGGTCGGAGCCCTGTGCTTGATGGAAAGGCTTTTGAGGCACGCGAGGTCCCGGGCGGAGGTCATCTTGAGAAAAAGGCGCCATTGGCTGTTCGGTGTTTGCATCTCCAAAATTCCTCGAAAAACGTGGACTTGGTTTTGGTTTCTGTGTCGTACCTTCTACTTTATTGTCAACAGTCATATCTCCACTTTTTGATAAATCTGTTTCCGACTTGTACGATGTTAAATCAGTCTTGCTACTACTCACACAGTTTGCCTTGCCAGATGTCAGATCAGACTTATGTCTCTGAAGCACACCTGCGTAGTGGGCCTGGGGTGTTGTCGTATTGTCAACAATCACATGCGTTGACTGCGATTTCACAACAGCTGATGGTTTCACATTTGGCTCGGGCTTGATACCCGGATCACTGTCGTCCTTTGCAGGCTTGCTGTTAGCACTGGGAGGCTGAACACCATTGAAGTTCATAGGTGGGCACGAAATGACACTAGCCGTATCAGTTCCCGAATCGTGGTCTTCCACTGTGGGCAAGTCCCGATGGTGATTGTTCTGTTCATGCTCCATTGATGCCAGATAAGCACCAATGCGAACACCCTTGGGAATTGTCCCATATCTATTTATTGCTTTAGCAACGTTAGCTACATCTAACTTCCCTAATGGAACCGACGATGCACTAGCATCAGTACTGATGGAAGAATGTTTAAGTTCGGGCCTAGAACTATCCAACACTTTTTTACGAACAGAAGGATTTTGTGGTAAGGGCAAGGCTTTTTTAGGGTACTGGCCCCCAATTTGAGGACCTTGCTCCAGTGTCTGTGAAACAAGTTCTGATATTTCGGCATCTTTGTTTGCCATGCGTTTATCATACTTACCGGTATTAGTGAGAGAAGACTTTTTCCTACCACTAGCCCTCTCACTATCAGCTTTATCAAACTTACGAGCATTCGCTTCAGAAATTAAATACTTTGACTTATCAATTTGAGCCATTTTTAGTGTATTTTCACTTTTATTTTGAGTATCGTCACCAAGAAACTTCTCCTTACTATCTGTTCTAGACAAGAACTTGGGTGAGCCACTGTTGTGTTTTGAGCGAGGGGCAAGGGCTGCAGTCCGAGAGCTGGGGTCGATTGTCAGCATTAAAGCACTATTGTCCCACGGACCATCGTATGTGTTTTCATTCTCAGCAATTGTTGAACTTTCTATTTTGGCTTTCTGTAACTTCATGCGGGATTTGAGCTCAGTCTCTAGTTCAGCTTTTTCTCCAGCTGCATCCCGACACGAGGTTGTTCGGCGGGGAGGGGCTGGTGCAGGACCACCTTTCTTCCTGGATGACTTCCTTGAAAGAATTTCAGAAACTCGCCGTAACGTGATATCAGCATCATTTAAGGGAGGTAACACACGTCTTCCTGCTGGTGGAGTTGGACCTTAGAGAAAAAAAAGGCAGGAATTTATAAATGTGATTTAAATCTAACACAAAAATAAGACTTGTGTTAAGATGTGCTAAAATACAATATGGACAACTTCCAAACACAAAAATATTCAACAAAATTAATTAAGGACAGTACTTATTTTTTTATAGTGTATTATTTTAATAAGTTTTCAGATAACAAAAATCATGCTAGTGATGGGGGTTTTATGCATTTATAAAAACCTATCTTAATATGTTTTTTTAATATTAAAAGAAGAAAACCAAACATATTTATTGACCCTTAATTAATTCTTTTGAGTGTATTACATAAATATATCTTGGTTTTCTAGGCCATCTCTAACATAAAGTTTATTTTATTTAAAGACACCTCTAGAGGATTTTAATCTTATCATCAGCTATTGGACGTCAATCATTATTGTCATTCTGACATATTTATTTAGATCTTTTATATGCACTGTCCCACAGACAAGACATCACATTTCATGGCCTTTAATGAACCGGTTGTGGATCACTGGTTGCAACAGAAAATAGCCTAAACTGCAAACGGGTCCACTGAGAAGGATCGATCCAATGACCGACTGCATCACAGGCAGATGCACCACCATTTGAGCTAGATCCCACTTCACCATCACTAACATACATATTTGATACAACAATCTTCTCTGGTAGTAATAAGTTAACATAATTCTTTACATTTTTACTCAGCATACTGTAAATATGACATGGGTGTGTCAGCCAATGAAATACTTGAAACACAATAGTCAATACTGTAACAATACTTTAAATCATACAATCAATGTAAGCAAAGCAAAAAATTAATGTGAAAAATATGACTAACAAAGGACCAAATGACTTTAAAAGGAAAAAAGTTTCGGTTTTTATATTTCTTAATGACACCTGTAAAGCATGCTTTATGCTATAATTATTACCTACTTAAAAACAAAAATAAAACTAATGTACAAATTATTATTAACAATTGATGCCAAATTATTAACTTTGTACTAGTATATCATGGTTAATTATTTTAAATTATCTGAAAATGTTATAAAGATTTATGTAAAAATTGTCATTCAAAACTGATGCAAAATTAATTATAAACCAGTATATCAATGGTTGATTATGTTTAATTATTTTGAAAATATTAAAAATATTTTAAGGGTTTGAACCACTGTCTTCTGCTTGAGAGTCAAATGTCCTACAATGGAAGCACTGGGGATTCAAAACAAATTAAAATAAAATAAAAGAAGAAGAAAAGGAAATATGGAGATCGACTGAATGATTGATTGATTGATTATTTGTTTAATAACCCTCAGCACAAAAATAAATAACATCTATTGGAGGTAACACTATGATTAAAAATGAAGAATTAAGACTGTGCACTAAGCTCAAATGAATACAACCAAAGATATAGTGACTTGTAAAATAAAAATAACTAAAAACAATTCATGCAAATGAAGGAAAGACAACCTGAATGAAAACTAGAAATTTAAGTTATGAAATTAAAGAGAAGACAACTTACAAGTCAAGCAAAAAAATAAAGACAACTAAAAATATAACTAACAAATGGCAGACATTTAAGAAAATGATGTCATGGAAATATAGAGAAGTAATAAATCAAACAGTAAAGGGAAGACAACTTGTAGATCAAACAATAATGACATCTAGAAGTGAAACTTTATGAACAAATGTTAGACAACCAATACAATTTTTGAAAATTAATCAATCAATAAATCAATTAGAAATTAACTCCTATAAACAATTTTAGACAATCAAAAAATATAATTCACAAAACAAAAGGAAACACAACTTATAAATCGAAAAATAAAGGAAAGGTAAGTAAAAAAAAAAAATACATAAAAATAAAATTGAAATAACCAGATATATAAATCATGCAAATAAAGATAATAAAGTTTCAAAGGTTTAGAAGTGTAAGTCATGCAAATAAAGACAATATGAACAGATACAAATGTAAGAAAACAAGAAATGTATACAAACAAAGACATGATAGTTGGGAAAATGCAGGTAACAACTTATTTTCATACAGGTATTGTTATTATTACCTGCACTTGATCGTCCGTCACCTAACATGTCAGAATTATCAAAATTTTGATTGCGAGATTTCTTTGAAGGTAGACCTGGCACTTTTTTCTTCTCACTCTTTTCCAATTCCTTCTCCACCTCTGCAAAAACCATTGTTATTGGTTAATTAGTTAATACCATCTCCAGGGTATAATATATATATATATATATATAAATAATAGAAATAAAAAAGATGTTAATGTTATCAATTTAATAAAAACGAAACCTTGCCTACCTGGTTCTGGGAGGGGTACTGTTTTTGGTGTCTGCACAATAGGGGAAAACATTAACATATTAAAAACTGTCAATAACTGATTGAAAATGAAAATGGTCTGTTTATAACATTTAAAAACCAGTGACAGTAAAGCCTGTAGTAATGTTTGACTGACACAGTTATTCCCTAAATCATTACAGTTATTCCATAAATGTACAAGTCTGTATTTCACATAACTGTTCATTTCAAAACTAGTACTAAGGAATAACTAAACAAAATAAACCCAACACAAATCCTATTCATAAAAGCATTCAAGACGGCTATTTCTTTTCTTTCTTTATGTATTTTGATAAATTTAAACAAAACTTTAACCTCAATTTAATCATGTTTTGAACAGAATAAAATCAGTACAGTACAAAATGTTAACACTATGTCTTTCACAACAGGTGCCAAGAAACAAGTAAAGTAATCCATATAGACTTCCTTCTTCTTCTTAATATTTCCTACACCCTTCATATAGTATACAATAAACCACATTATGGAGGATACATTGAACAAAATCTTGTCAGCAGATGGGATAGCTAGACAGACAGTGTATCTCACCAACTCGCATGTCGTCAACATCTGGCCAAATCCTGACAGTTTACCATGCCTGCATATAGTTAAAATAACTGGTTAATATGTTAGTGTTACTAACAATGAGAGACAAAGGAAACTTACCTTCACTAATACTGGACATATCAAACATATTTTCTAGGCAGAAATGGATATCTTGGAAAGTTGGTCGGTCTTTGGGCTCCCACTGCCAGCCTAGGAAAACAGATATAAAGTGTTGCTGTGTTTTTACTTTTTCAAATACAGTACAACAAACATAACAACATAATTAGGGTATTAATTTAACTTTGAAAAACTGCCCACTATGGACATTATGTTTATGACCCAACTAAAGGGGGTTTCACAAACAAGGTAAGATCATAGTTGTTTCCGTGACTTCACAAAAAGAAACAAAAAACACCCAGATGCTGCACCCCAGATGAATGTAAAACTAGATTAAAATGAACAAAATCTGCATATAGATAATGGATCGTGTTTCCAACTAGACTACATATTAAATTAAAAAGTACCATTTAAAAAAAGGATATTTTTACACCTAGGAAAGTGCTTTACACATTTTTAATTATGTTGATTCAGGTAATTATGATGAACATTCTGAGCTCTAATTCAAGATACCAATTAAAACATAGCATTATTTTAATACTGTTTGATAATGTTTTAATGGCTTTCAGCATCAGAGTTTGACAGACTTACATTTGAGCATGAGTTGATAGACATTGGCAGGACAGCCTGCTGGACGTTCCATTCTGTAGCCTCGCTCCAACAGATGATACACATCAGTGAGCTCCACACCGGGGTATGGGGACATTCCAAACGTGGCCACTTCCCATAATAACACACCAAAAGCTGCACGTACAGAAACACATTCATTTTTAGTTATATAATCAATTTATTATACAAATTAAACTGTATATTTATATTTACATGGTTAAAGAGAAAAGACGTAACATTTTAAGAAATTGTTATGTAAATGGTTAGTATTATATTTATATTTACATCAAAAAATGTAATGTTTATCAAATAAATCTGTAAATTCAAGCAAAATTACTATTTTAATTTCAAAAGAACATAATGGTAAAGATACATGATGTCATTTAGCTTAAATGCCACCATTTTATATATGAACATTATTTTAATAAAATACTATATTATGCTAAGACATTTCAACTTGTCCCCTGTTTTCAACATGGTTTACAATATCAGGCATAGAACAAAAAAAAAATAGTTTTCGCACAATGATGTAGCCATTAGTGATCAGAAGAATAGCTTTTACACGATCATGTGCCATGGATAGACAATGACAGTGCATGTGCAGAAGTTACCACATACTTCCTCTCCCTTAGCCTTTAGTGCGTAGTTTTGCACTTCGTGTTAAACCCAATGAGAATGTTTGGAACTAGTGAAATTGCTACATAGCAACCGTGTATGCTAGCCTGTCCTGAACACTGACATCACATACATTCACGCAGAGACAACATAAAAAGCAAGGAATATTGATTTATTTTTTATTATTATGATTTTTTTTTTCTTCACAAAATTCCACTATTTTACGGAGAAGTACCATGTCTGAATACTTTCTCACTTAAGCAGACCATAAATTTCTCATTACTCTCCAACCACCTATATATTTTTTTTATTTGATCTTTTCAAGGTTCTAACAAAATCAGCCTACCCCAAACATCAGATTTTGTAGAAAATTTGTTGAACGCCAGTCCTTCTGGTGCTGTCCACTTGATGGGGAACTTAGCCCCAGCATGAGCGGTGTAGGTATCATCCTTCATCAAGCGTGCCAGACCAAAGTCAGCCACCTTCACCAGATGATTCTCACTCACTAGACAGTTCCTGGCAGCAAGATCTCTGAAAAACATTAAATAATAGTGATTATACACGCCACATCAGTTATTTCCCTTTGAAGCCTGCCATATTGGAGCTACACTAAGAAACTCGACAGAAGTAAAGAAAAGAAAAGTTTATTTTATTTAATGATGCCTCTAAAGCACACCGACTTTTATCTATCATCAACTACTGGACGTGGTCTGACATTTTTCTTTAGAGGAAACCTGCTGCCACCACATAGGTTACTCTTTCTGATAAGCAGCACGGGGTCTAATACATGCACTTTCCAAACTCACAAGAAGAGTAGTCACACTAGTGTGGTGGCAGTGGGTTTCATCTCTCCTACTAATACTAACTTATATCCTGGTCAGACAGCATAGGAAACTGAGTAGTGTGCCCAGGACAGTGTACTTAATTGGATCAGGGTTTTTGCCACCTCCCCCATTCTGTGTACCCTCAAATTATTTTCCTTTGGAAACCCTGTGGACGTAAGTACGAAATAAGTGGACCTGTGTTTTCGTCAGACAGCATAGGAAACTGAGTAGTGTGCCCAGGACAGTGTACTTAATTGGATCAGGGTTTTTGCCACCTCCCCC
>JAULBS010102937.1:0-15892 GCA_032355785.1 Symmetromphalus regularis
TTTCCTCTAAAGACATATGTCAGAATGACCATATGATTGACGTCCAATAGCCAGTGATAAGATAAACATCAGTGTGCCGTAGAGGCGTCGCTAAATAAAACTTTTATTTTACTTTATTTTCAAAGAATTTGCATGGATTCCTTTCAGTATAATCCTCATGAATTTTGTAAAATTAGCAAAATGTTACAGTCTGTATAATTATTCTTTTTATCTTTCAATAGGAAAATAATGATTGATTGTTTCGTTGTATTGTTTTGTAGGCAGATGTAGAAACAAGAAGAAGAAGCCGAATGAGGAAGGATATAAAGAAACATCGTGTCCAGTCTGTAATGATCGACTGACGGGCTCGTCTGAAGAGCTGAACCACCATGTTGAGGAATGTCTCAGAAAGGTGGATATTTGCACAGCATTATTAATTAGTGTTAGTTTAACTGTTTTGTTTGTGAAAAGAAATTGTGTTAATTTCCCATAACATGATTTACCCTAATTTCTTTATCCAAAATATTTTATAATTGAAATAAGAATTAAAAAAAAAATATATATGTAACCAAGCCTACAAATGTCTTAATGATAATTTTAAAGTGAACAGATTTATTTCTAAGTTTTGTATTCAATAAATTAAAGTATCTCTTTATATTATGTTTAGCATGAGATAATTAAAATTGCCAATAAAACTTTTTAAAATGTATTATAATTAATGCACCTTGACATGCAATTTTAGAAGGTCAAGCATAATTCTCCAAATGTTCTGCTCTTCTTTTTATTCTCATTATGGCTACACAACAAAATGATCAATGATGATGAATGATAACATTTTCCTGTTCTTAGTAGTTAACCTGTGGTACCTTAGACCTTTGGAGTGTTGTTACAGTTGTCCAGGTGGTATCAGCATTTTCTGATAATTACTGTGATGTATTGACATCTGATGTTATTTTGTTTGGCAGCACCGTGGTGAGTGCGAGGATGAGCCTGTTGATGTGGAGGGAGATGGGGAACAGTTTGAGGAGTACACCTGGGCTGGGCAGACACGTATCCGAGCTACCACTATGCTGGAAGGTGGATTTGCAGGTAATTCCTCAACTTGCTTCAAACACAAAGTAACATATTTCAGATTTAAATGTTCTTCTTCTCATATCTGTTATTGGTAACATACACTGTTGACTCCAAACATACTTGCATATCTTTAATTAATGCACTTTTCAAGGATGAAAGTTATGATTTTATTAAATTCTGGATTTCAGTGGTAATTGAAAACTGATCCTGTGTTTTATGTAATGGAGAATGTACAAGGAAGTGTGGATTCGTGAAAAATAATTCACTGATCCACACTTTCGAGTGCATTCTCCTACTTATTCCACCACTTGCTAAATATAATGTTCTATACAAAATGTAATTTTATTACGTATGGTATGTCACTTCCGCTATGGTTAAAACTCTTATGAATTTTGAGAAAATAATAAATAAAATACGACATAACCCAGTCAGGTCTCAATAACAGAATTGCATGTGCAATGTAATAGATATATTTAACTCTCAACGATTATGCTGCTTTTTATACCTAAAATGTTCATTCACCTGTAACAAATCGATTAGTCAAGATGGATAAATAGTTGGTTGAGTCAATCCAGTGGCTGTGGGTTCAAACCCCGGTAAGTGAAATTAAATACTTATGTGTAAATTGTAATACTATGGTATGTGTGTGTACAGTGTGAATGAATGAGGTAATGGATGTGTGAGAGCAACGTGAGTGAACTTAGAAGATAGTATCTGAAGAGAGAGAAAAAGAAAATCTTTCTTTATCACTAATAATCCCTCTTTAGATTGATGAATATTCAATTGACAACATACTTCATTTAATATTCATGACTGAGTAAAATACGGAACTCTTTCCTCGCCATAACATCCAGCTTTTGCTGCACGTGCATTCTCTGCATGTCACAACATTCGCATTCATTGGTCTCCCAAGTGTAGATTCATGAAAAATAATCAACAGTTAACACAATAGTGTGACGTCACTACAGTTGATTAATTACACTTCATTAATTTTTATTTCTCTGCAACATACCAGTAATTTAAAAATGTTAAGAGGCCCTTATTTTTTATTTTTTATTTGCTGGGCTGCAATACCTTAGAAATTCCAACACCCCTTTCCCTCCCAAGACCCATGGCTTAAATATTTGGGTTCTTGCTATGATGTGCAATACATAATAAGCTGCTGTTGGTTTGTAGTGGTATTGTATTGCTGTCACCGAACTATAAAATATTAAAGTATTCTGCAGCATGCTCATTTTCCTGAAATTGCCATCGTAGTTTGGTAGCAAAATAATTCAATGACAACAGTTAAGTGCTGTCATGAATTTGCCTGAATTTGAAGAGTTTAAAATTCCTACTTCTGTCTTTATTAAATAGACATGTTTTATTTTGCAGGGTCAGGTTTTCACACAGTTAATTCTAGGAAGATGGTGGATGAGGAGGATGATTTGAATGTAGATGGTGATGACTCAGAGCTGTATGGAAGACCTCAGTATCCTTGCTTCAACATTTACACGTTAACTTTACTTGTCCTGTAAAATTAATTCTATGTTTTGTCGTCCCCGTATGCACATATTTTACATCAAAAGTCTTTATACAGAAACCATGTGTTATTTTTCATATCAAGATATTATTTAACACTGGGGCTTGATTGGATATTTTAAACCAAATTGATTACAAAATTGATCTCACTCATTACAACACCTTTACTCTATGATAAGATAAAAATCAATGTGCTCTAGAGGAGTCGTTAAATAAAACAAACTTTACTTTACTATGACAAGATGGATTTATTATTCATTTACATTAATTAAATTTGAAATATAAAAATGTCAGCCATTCTGCATAAGGAAAGAATGTCTTTTATCATGAATGATTTAAAACTAATATGTCATAAACCTTTTCTTTGGTATATAACAATGGTTGTGGAGTGTGGGTCCATGGAAAAGTGCATATAAAAGATAAAAGTTTAATATATGATTATTTAAGTGAAACAGAATCATATATTTCAGATTATATGGTTGTTATGAAATATTTGTCATGTTACCAAGTGAATGTCATATTTAGGTGAAACAGAATGATATATTTCAAAATACATTGTTGATATTAGACATTTTTCACATTACTAAGTGAATGTTTACTATAATAATAATTATTACTCTATCAATTTCTTTATTTATCATTGATATGAAAGATATAACTTAACTGTTGTAAGATACACAGAAGCCAACGTGGTTCCGGTGTCGAGTGATGAGCCATCTGAAGATCGCGAGAGACAGGCACTGAGAGGGGCTGTAATAGGGTAGGTTAACTTGTTGAGTGGTATGTTGCTCAAACAGTAGCATGTCCACCTGGGAAGTTGACAATCATCAGATCGATCCTTCTCAATGGACCCATTTGCAATTTAGGCTATTTTCCAACCTGTGGTCCACAACTGGTTTATCAAAGGCTGTGGTATGTGCTGTCATATCTGTGAGACAGCGCATATAAAAGATCCCTTGCTGCTTATCGAAAAGAGTAAACTATGTGGTGGCAGCGGGTTTCCTCTAAAAAAATATCAGAATGACCATATGTTTGATGTCCAATAAAAATTAATGTTGTCTAGAGGCGGTGTTAACTAAAACAAACTTTACTTTTTTACCAACTGTCATTAATTTTTCTTATTTGTAATAACTTTAATGACTACTATTTTGTTCTTTAAAATTTCAGTTTTGGGGGGCAGTTTGGTAATTTATGTTTTTTAGAAAACATTTTTCTATTACACTGCCTAAATGGAACTTTTTTGCTCTTACACCACATGTAAATAGTAATGTGTCAAATATTTACTAAATATGGCAGTAGTTGACTGAATGAACACAATGATGACCAATGAAATTAGTGTGTGTGTTTATTGAAGTTGTGTGTGTGTTTATTGAAGTTGTGTGTGTGTTTATTGAAGTTGTGTGTGTATTGAAGTTGCATTTTTATATAAAGTCTATCAAAAGGGAGTTTGTTACATCAATCTGAAAACTATAAATTGTTAGATTTTTCACATTATTTTGATCTAAATATACATAGTTTGAACTTCAATTATATGTATATGCATTTGTTGAATTTTTTAAAATACATTATATGTTTACAATTTTATAAATGATAGTCAGAATATGAATCTGCACTTTTAAATGGTTACAAGAATTTTTCACCCATTTTAAACTATTTGTTGTCATTGTTGGAGATAAATAAATATACTTTCAAAGATGATATAATGAAAATATTTTTATCTGTTTTTTCTAATTCCAGGTCAAGAAATAATGGGTCAGAAAGTAAGTGTGATTACTTTTAACTTCTCAGTAAAGAATGTTTTTTAAATTTCTCTCATTATGATTTGATTTGGATGGTTTTAGCTGTTATTAATCTTTTTTGTCTTATGAACCAGGTAACTCAAAAGTTATTACTATTAGGCAAATCTTGTGAAATTGTTTTTAAAAAACTAATATTAAATTTTATCTTCTTTTTGTTGGGAAGGAGTATTTTAAAGACGTATTAAGCAAATTATTAAATATAATGAAGTTGCTAGTAACATCTGAAAGGAATAAGTTCATTCCAAACAATTCTTGGATTTTCTGTTAATTTTTGAAGGAAACTGCAATTAGTAACAATATTTTGAACATATAATTTGTGACGATTTTTTAAAGATTTTTACTGTTTTCTTTTCTAGGTGATTGGTCTCGTCATTATGAAGATAGTGCTCATTTACCAGAAAACAACTGTGATCTTGTAGATTCTAGGTAAGTGTTCAGAATTAGTAATAGCAGACCAGAATGAGATAACATCTGATCTAGCTGGTGATATAACCAGCCCTCTGTTTAGTTTTTTTCAGTTTAATCAGTTTACGAACAGAATAACCACTGGAGACCAGAGAATGTATGTTAATTCAGTGATAGTAATTAAGAAATATTTTCATTTGCCTGGGGGACTAGCATCCTGAAAATGTTATTAGTCCCTCCTAAAATGTCACTCATCCCTAATTCATTGGTTGGGACATTGTGACTGACAAATACATCTGTGGCCATTATGAGAAGAAAAACATAAACTGTTCAAGAAATATGTGACGTAGGTAGCGTGTCTTTGATCATGTATAATGTATGTCAGTAATAAAGCAGCTGGATCTAAGCAGATGTATTTAGTGAACAAAATATCTACTGACCTGTGAGCCTCAGTGGTCCAGTGGTAGGATGTCAGACTCTCAGGCTGAAGACAGTGGTTCAAAACCCATCAGAGGTTGACTCAGTTATACTATTTGTCAAAATTACCAAATATTTGACATCCAGTAGTCAATGATTAATAAATCAATGTGCTCTAGTGGTGTTAAACAAAGATAAACAAAACATTCTACTGACCCAGGGGACTAGCGTCAATTAAAGTTAATCCTTAATGATTACTAATCTGAGACAAGGGGTTGACTAATTTATTTATTGAACTCCCAGTACAAAAGTAAACAACAGCTATTGGGGGGTCATGCTGTTGTTATTTAACTTTTCTTTTTTTAATCAAGGGGTTGAGTGTTAGTTTCTGTCACTGAAATTTCGTATCCTGCTTTATCGATTTTAAAATGAACAAGAACATCATGTGTTATGCCTTCTCTGGAAAAGTCTGTATTCAAAGTTAACGTACTTTCTATTATTTTTTTGGTGTTGATAATCTGTTAATCTATTACATACTGACTGATATTAAAAGTGCTAGCTAAGTGTGTCATTAAACAAAACATTCCTTTTGTTTCCAGTGTTCCTCAGGGGTCTGCGTCTGAAGTGATTGCTGTGTTGAAAGCTCGTCTCAGAGAGAAAGAAGAATCCAAAGATGGAAAACAGAAATGTCTGATCTGCATGGTATGATTAATCCTGTTTCTACTCTTATATTTACAACATAATAGATGTGTAAAATAGTACAAACATAAAAGAAATAATAATAAATTTATAGTACACAATAGATGTGTAAAATCATAGAAACATAAATAACATTTTTTTTTTAATTTATAGTACACAATAGATGTATAAAATCACAGAAAGATTTTTAAAAATATGTATGTGTGTGTGTAATATATAAATAATAATAATATATATAATAATAATAATTCATAGTAGAGGTATAAAATCAAAGAAACTTTAAAATTAAAAAAAAAATTAAAAATTCATAGTACTCAATAGGTGTATAAAATCTCAGAAATGTTTATAGTTCACAATGTATAAAATTAAAACAAATATGTAAATTTCACAAATTGGATTAATGTGAATAAAGATGGTTTAAAAATATGCTCTAATGCCATTGTATGATTTGAAAAATGTTATTTCTCTTTCAGGAAACTTACAAGAATGCACTGACCTCCATACAGTGTTGGCATGTGCATTGTGAAGAATGCTGGCTCAAAACACTGGTACTATTTTATTTTTTAAAATAATTTTTACGTGTTCTATAAGTATTTGTCCATGACAGGTATATCAAAGGATGGTGTCTGTTGGAAAGTGCATAAAAAAGACCATTAATAAGTTATCAATGTGAAGCTAGGTTTTCTTTTGTAGACCATCTGTCATGAATGGTTTTTTTTTTTAATGCCAAATAATTTGTTAAACAGCCTATTTGGTTCTGATTAAACAATGTGTTAGTTATTAAATATTTCTTTCCTAGTGTAATCAAAGAAAGAAAAGGAAATTTTAAACACTTTGCTACATGTTTTTTTAATGAGTAGCTTTCAGATGTGAGCTGTGGTAGGACATTGGACTCTCAAGCTGAAGACTGTGGTTCAAAACCCATCAGAGGCTGTCTCACACTTGACTGTGTCATAATTTTCCAAATGCGTGACATCTAATAGCCAATGATTAATATATCAATGTACTATAGTGGTGTTGTTAAACAAAAAATAAAACAAAACCAAGCCGCTTTCAGATGTCAAAAGAAAAAACCTGCTGTTGATGCAGGCTGCACTTTTCATTTAGTAGCAAGGGTACTTTAATTAAAAGACTGACTGCATATGCCACAGCCTTTGTTGTACAGTTCATGTACCACTAGCTGGAACAAGAAGAAAAAAACCTGTCCATTTACTGATTGGATCTCTGCCACATTTTCTATCCACAAGATCCCTTCTGTAATCACTTTTTGATAACATTATTGTTTAAACAGTTTAGTTACTATTTTTCATTAACTAAGAGGTGAGCCTCTGTGCTCCAGTAATATATCTTTCGGACTCTCAAGCTGAAGACAGTTGTTCAAACCACATTGGGTGTGGTTCACACTGGACTATGTTTAAAAATTTCCAGTTCGATATCCAACAGCCGATGATTAATAAATCAATGTGCTCTAAAGGTGTTGTTAAACAAACAAAACGTCTTTAACTAAGTCATCTGGATTTGTTATTTAAAGTGATATTTTCATACACAATAAAAATCACTAACAGATTAAGTGCAATTTGAATGTTATTTTGTTTATCGGGTTTTTTTTAGTAATCTTTCCATTAAAAAAATAGTTATGTTTATTTATTTTTGTTTACAGGGAGCTAAGAAGTTGTGTCCACAATGCAACATGATCACATCGCCCACAGATCTCAGAAGAATCTATTTATAGCATTCCTTCCTTTTCTACACTTGTAAAGGAAAAGATGGACATCATGGAATGATAGGTGTGTGTTCAAGTGACACGAGACAGTTTAACTCCATCTTCCTACATGTTACAAAGTACTGCAGAAAAACTGTTCTCAGGACTACTTTATTCACAAACATGAATTTGATGTCAAAGTAACATAAGAATGTAATTTTCGGAATTTGTGAAAATTTGCTTTGCCAACAAAAAAAACCCCAAACCCTTGTGGATTTGAAGACACAGTAACATCAATGCCCAATTCTTAAAAACTGTTTGTGTAAATGTGTTTTATCCAGAAACAATGGATATTAACAACAGAACCTACATTGTAGTTCTCAGAATTTGTGAAAATATGCTTTATAATTAAAAAAAACCTTGATGGATTTGAAGTCACGGTAACATGAAAACCTAGTTCTCATAAATCTATTTGGGAAAATACGCTTGATCTAGAAACATCAGAACCGAGTTTTCAGAATGTGTGGCAATTTGCTTTATCAAAAAAAAAAAATTAATTTGAAGTCATAGCAAAATGAAAACCTAGTTCTCATAATTTATTTGTGTAAACATGCTTTATCAGAAATGTTGCGAATTTGAAGTTACATAACATCAGAACCTAGATATCAGAATCTATTTGTTAATAAACCTTGATTTAATAGAAACCTCGATACATGTGCAAACCTTACTTTTGTGAATATGTTTGACAATGGTTACTTTGGTTTTAGGATTTGTATGTGCAAATCTGACAATTTCTAATTTTGAATAAAAATAAATATTTACAGTAGTATACTTTGACATGGAATTTGTGGACTTCAGATTTAATAAGTAGTTTAATTCATTTGCTATCAAGAGTTTCTCTTGTACACTATATGGTAAAAATCTGTATTAATGCAAGACGTTCATGATATTGATGCCTTTTAGGTCTTTACATCTCAATAGCAGATAATTATTTTTGTGCTGGGGTGGGGGGTGGTTGTTAAAGAAACATACTATCACGTTCAAATGGTGAATCTCATATATTTAGATCAATAAAGAAAGATTTCAGTTATTCTCATCAATATCACGTCATGATAAGCAAATAGTCATCTTCGTGGTTACCCAGTCTTGTTTGATTTTTTGTTTTGTTCCTTTTAGCGGTCACTTGGTATGTTTCGATAAATAGGCTTTCTAAAAACACCTATGGCATTAAAATTATTTTCTGCATGTTCTTTCAATTAAGTTGTCAGGAAAAAGAAATGCTGTAGTTTACTGTTTTTTTTCAAAGACAGATCTTATGTTTTATGTGGAATAGAATGTTTCCCCATATGAATTGTTTTATTGCATGTTATTGCTGTTGTTAAAATGTGATCAATCTATCTGAAAACTGACATAATATATTAAAAATGAACTTGAACTTTTGCACATGTACGGACATGAATGTTTACGGTACAATGATTGTAAAATTGAGTGTTAAATTTTGCAACACATTTGGATAAATTAGTGTTGCTGGGCTTGTATACCAAAGCTGTTGTATTATGTTAATATGAAATTAAAATTTTAAAATACAAAACATGTTTTTTTTATTATTGCTTTGATAAAGGAAACTTGTATTTTATATTAATTTGTTATGGCAATGATGGTATTTTCCAAAAAGGCACTTTATGGATGGTTCAGTTGGGCATAAATAAACAAAAAATATGGTATCCTATGGACCTGTTTTAAATATACATGTTTAATCATTTGTCCAGTGGACTAATGCTAATTTCGGTAACATTTGTTTATGGATTTTTTTTTTTGTTGGTTATAAAAAAAACCATTAAAAGTGGGGGGAAAAAAGAAGCCTTTTTACTGTATTGGTTAAAGATATTTTAGCCTTAATAAGAACATTTCTATAGCAGCTTTGAATAATACAAATTTTGATACATTTACGAGTACACTTGGCCAAGATAATATAACTAATCACTGATAAAAAGTTTCAAAGACATTTAAAAAAATGTTATTTATCAACATTGTGCAAAAATGGCAAGCTATTGCAAACATTGACGTTAAAAAGTTCATTGATTAACAATAAGTAAATTGCCAGTGTTAGGATTTTGTGAGGCTATAAAATACCACACCAACAGTCTAGAACGACTTTGCTGTTTTTTTTCAATATTCTTCTATTTCTTCAGTGGTTCCGTTCCGTTGGTTCTTTGTTCATAATCAAGTCATTTTCATGCAGTTACATAATCCTCTTTGTGGGTGTGTGTGTGTGTGCATGGGTTGTTTCATCTTGTTAGGGACTAAAATGATAAAATTTTCACAGTAATTAACCAAGGTCTTGCAGACTGCCTGTCCTTTAATGTCACTTGTTGGGATCAGGTGGGTTTTTTTTTGTAACAGGGTCCCTGTAAATAATAATTTAAAAATTTCACGCAGTTACACTGTAAAACTTGATAAATTTTATTCTGATTTTTATTTGTGGGAGCTGTATGTAATCCTGTAACTATTAACAGATCTATTTATCTTGCAATTAATTTAAACAAAACCACTAGGTCCACACCCAGGAAGAGAAATGTGCCCAACCAAAACCAGCTGCGCTCTAAAAGTTGAAAAACCTCTTGGTATTATTCACTTTTAAAATAAATGGTTTGTGATGAAATGCAGATCTAAACTAACTTACAAAATACACATGTAAAATGTTTCTGCATGAAAAAATCGCCAACAAGCAGTCCACAAAATATAAAAACAAAATCTAAGTTCTCTTAAAAGAATACAAAAAACAAGTAACAGAATAATTTTAAATTTTTTATCACAGTATTTGGCAAATAAGAAATAATAACATTTTACATAAAGGCCCACTTTACAAGCTACTCAACATTTGCAAAGGACAACATGGTTATAACATGCATGTGTGTTTTGTACCCACACATAACGACTCAAAACTGCTTCCAAAAAGTTGTGATCATTCACTACTGATACCCAGTTTTCATGTTTGCTTAAATCACATGCATTTTAAATAGAACGTGTAATTATACATGTGTGTGTCACATTTGTTTACAGATGTCTCAATTCTGACGGTTTTGCTGTGAGACTCGGTTTTCAGCATCATCTCATGGTAAGCCGCAAAAATCTCACGGTTTTTCTCTTGCGATAAAAATCCATTGTAGTTAAAAGAATTTCTGTTCTTCCTCAGTTTAGTTCTTATAATGAACAAAGTGAGAAGATTGGACACAACAATCCATATTTAGAAGGTCAATGCCAAATAATGCTGAGCACAAAGCATAAACTCGTCAACTGCATGTTTCAAATTGCTTTAAAGATGTAACAAAGAACATTAAAATGTTATGTTATTAAAATCGTGCTGTACTTTTATTGCTTTCTATACAAAAAAACTACCATTTTATTTTGCTTAGTACTTGATTATGTATGAATAGGTCAATCTCCAGGTTTTTACTGAAATCTCCAGGTTTTTCAACCTCATTGTCTAGGTTTTCAGTGCCTCGAGGTTGAGAGGTCTGTGTTTACCAGTGCGATATATAATGAATAATGGTACAATATTTGTGTAATACACATGTATATGAAAGATTACTCGTTCTAAATTTACAGTCCTCCTTCAACATCTTTGGTTCACTATATATTTTGTCCTATGTAAAGTGCCTGTGCTTTACAAAACTGTCAAATTGCACACAGAAAATGTACTTAACAAATGTTGGGTAGTCTGTAAGAATTTATTGACCAGAAACAAAAAACCCCAAAACAATCAGTAAATAAGAACTACTATTAAGCATGAAATCAAACAAAACAAAAAACAACAACAAACAAACACATCCATTATTTATGATTGTATTCTGAATGTAAATGTAAGCAGACTTCTTAACTTTAAAATTTCCCAATGAAATTGGCAATAATTTACAACATAATGCACTCTAGGCCTAAATACATTTGATAGACAAAATTTTGAGCATTTACATTTTGGTGCTATTCCACTGACATGTTTGTATTAATTGGTTTATTGAAACACTAACACATTAAGTGAAATTTTTAGATTACAGCAGAAGATAAAGCAAAAGGTGAAAGTCTCACACAAAATGATTGAGAGTTGAGAAGTCTGTTTACATACAATGTACAAAAGAAGACTTGCACGTATGACATAAATAAAAATAAAATATTTATAAATGATTTTTTTTTTTTTAAACAAATTTAATGATAAAAACAATAAAGCTTATTTAGCTGTACTCATTGACATCTAACTGATTTGTATGTAACAATAAATATGTTATATGTGCATTTACTTTCTTAATTTTCTATTTCAAATAAATCACTCGTTCATGTTTATAACATTGTCATGACATGCACTGTTTAATTGTAGATTTCTAAAGGAAATTAAAGTAACAAGTATGTAAGGAAATTAACTGTATAATGATATAATTATAGGTTTAATTTTTTAAATCCTGTATTTCAAGTCGAACTTGTAAAACACTATGTAATATCACAAGATTTGTCTCTTGTAACAGTCACAATCTGGTTTGGTTGGTCTAAGTTAGTTCTGTTGACTAATTATAAAATGTGGCCTTTACATTACAACAAAATAATGCCTGTACAAAGCAAAAATAAACCAAAACATATTTAAAAAAAAATTCAACCTCTAACCAAGTTTTAATATAATGTTAATACCCATAATGGCAACAATTACAAAAAAACAAAAAAGCTATAACTTTTGATGTAAAATAGCTTTTCAAAAAAGAAAGACTAGAAATGCTCTGACTAAAAGTTTTTAAATGATAATTACACATCAATTATATTTTTATAAAAAAATATGTTTTATTCTGTTATAATAATGATTATAATTATAATGCATTTCTCATCACACGATAGATCTATAATGATGACTTACACTCAGGGAACACATCACCTGATTTGTCCAGCTCTTACAGAGGACAAAAATTCCAAATATTTTTTAATTGGAATGCAGATTAAATAGTTTTGTACCCATCTATCCAAATCCTTCAGTTTATATATTCATTTGCGTTCCAGGGAAAAAAAATTCATTCACACGAACCTTAAAGTGGTATAACCATTATGTGAATGAACAGTCATTCTCGTAAAATTTTGCATATGTCTTCAAAGACTGAATGCAGTATAAGACGATTTACGTTAGGTTTCCAGACCTGGTTATCTACTGGCAGTCATCTTTATGATCTGATGGAGACTAATGAATAAGGTCCATTAACTGTTTAAATTAACTGATCATTTTTATTTATTTTTTAATTATGAACCAGTTTTGGCCTATATTTTTATTTATTGCTTTAATGATCTGATGATTCTAAAAATTATGAAAGAAAAAAAAAAAAAAATTCTTTTACAATACAAATTTCATTACAACATTTATATAGATGCATTAATCATGGGAAAAGATTTTTGACATAAATAAAATTTAGTAATTAAATATTCCTGTAACAATGACAAAACATAATCATTTAAAAGAAACTGTAAAAGTAACTGTTTTTGGGAGTGGCAGCCCATAATAAATTTGACTAAATGTCAGTCACTGTTAGATACCCAAAGTCAAAAAATAATTTCAATTTATAACATTTAAATATTAGAAACCAGTTCAATAAGTATTAAACAGAATGCACATGGAAACACCTTTACCTCCAATTGCTCTCTTGACAGCAATAACATTGGTTAAGTGTGTAACTGGTGAAGAGAAGAGCATGGCTACTATTAATATAAACCTTTAAAAAGCATCCACTGAATAAAGTAAATCAAAGTATTGCCTCTTGAGACAGATGTCTGCGTAACATATATTTTATAAAAGTTAACTTTTGAGAATAAAAGGATGGCATTTTATTACAAGTGGCTGATACGATGGGTTTGACTATCAATAAAACCTCAGCCATCTGTGATAAGCAGTAATCCTTCTTGAAAGGTCACCTTCATTTTCTCCTAACTCAGCTAATTAAATGCAGGATAATCTAAAAGTACCTGTTTCAAACAAGTCACTTTCATGTTTTCCTTCAATCAACTAACTCTCTATCATATAATCTTTATCATGTAACTACCTTTATTTTTATCTCAATCGGCATATTCTGTACAATATAACCTGTTTTATGCAGCCACTTGTGTTACTTTTTGTTTTACTCCTTTTTTTTTCCCCTCTTTAAAAAAAAAATCATTTTATTGAGCAACCATACATGTATGTTTAAAGAAGTGACTTTTTGGGACTTTTATTTTATTACTTCTTTGTGTGGTTGCTTAAATTATGTTTCACTTTATACTCCATCTTCATAACCATTTATCTCCTCTTGGTTCCGCCAAATCCTGATGCAGTTCTCGTTCCACTGCTGCTACTGCTGCTAGAACTGCTACTTCGGCTGCTACTTCCCCAGCTACCACCACCTCCTCCCCAGCTACTACCACCTCCTCCCCAGTTTCCAGTAGGGCTGGCATACCCAGTCCCCCAGCCAGTGCTATGGTGGTTGCAGTTGTTGTTCCGACCACCAAACATGTATCCTAAGAGACCACCTGTTGCAGCTCCTGTCCAGAAGCCACCTCCTGTGGATGCACCAGCTGTGCTGTGTGTGCCGGCGTAAGCACCTGAAATCAAAACACTTGCTACATCAATGTCTCGCTCTATATAGAAAACCTCACATAAAAACTCAACTATGATCAAAGTTATTAAACTGAACTTTTTCTTTAAAAAAAAAGACTAGATGTTGTTCACAATATATTATTATTTGAACAAAGCGGACTCATTTTCAAAGTCTCCTTTTCCTTTCTTCAAATCCGTACATCTAAAATGTTGATTTGGGGAGAGATATGAATGAACGTTTTAATGATAAAACTTAAATTAGTACACTTATCCATACCCACCTCCCCCCACAGTTTGTACGAATATGTCAATAGGAAAATGTCAATAATTGTGAATTAGCCCTTAGTGACTGTATAATTTCTTTTTATATGTACATTAAGGTACATGTACAGTCCGTAAATCTCAATAGTTGTGAATTAGCCCTTAGTGACTGTATAATTTCTTTTTATATGTACATTAAGGTACATGTACAGTCCATAAATGGATAAATAGATGTTTTTCAATTCTGACATCCTCCCGTAATACTAACATCAAAATATTGACTATATAGGCCAAAAAACATAATGTGTTGTTGTTTTATTGCTTGAAAAGCCACTCAAACATGGCATTTACTCCTGTCTCCATTCCAAACATTGTTTGGACTATCTTTCAGGCTCCATCTTGAATACAATAACATGTTTTAAATTTTGGATGTGCCATGATAATGATAAACAAATAAGAATAACTTGTACAATAACCTTGATGTCCTGCTGACTGAGTCCCTGGCATGAAGTCCGGTTTAAATCCTGGTGGTGGGGGAGCGTTGGGTCGCTGTCTGTGATTGTCGTGCTCGGAGTACGGAGGTGGTGCATCGCCAGCAGTTGGCTGGTTGGTTGACATACACTTTGTGTATATGGTATAAATCACCACAGCTACTATGCCCACAATAACTATAGTTCCAAAATAATTGCTGAAATAAAGAAGATGACCGTCTATAGGTAACAATTCACACATAATGAACCAGGGGAGCGGGATGTAGCTCAAATGGTAGAGTGTCCACCTGTGAACTGGTCAGTCATCAGATCGATGCTTCTCAGCGGACCCATTTGCAGTTTGGGCTATTTTTCGTTCCAACCAGTGTTTCATAACTTGTTCATCAAAGGTCATGGTATGTGTTGTCCTGTCTGTGGGACGGTGCTTATAAAAGACCCCTTTCTGTTTATCAGAAAGAGTAGCATATGTGGCGGCAGCAGGTTTCCTCTAAATAAATATGTCAAAATTACCATATGATTGACGTCCAACAGCCGATGATCAGATAAAAGTCAATGTGCTCTACAGGCGTCATTAAATAAAACAAACTTATACTGTTGTCTTAAAAAATGTTTTAATGTTTAACTTTACAAATCTGAAATAAAATATTTTCGACTTTTTTGTCCACAAATAACAACACAATTAATTCTGTCAACCAAAATAAAGTATGAAGTACATAGATATGTTGATATCACTACACCTATATTCAACGAGATCACAGATGATACCTACTTTTTTATTTTAGCTATAGCATTTTTTCTGCAGACTGTAGGTAAACATATTTTAAAAAGAAATATGTCCAATTATTAAGTTTTGTAAAAGAAATATTTTGAATACTACTTGTGTATGTATAAATGTGTGTGTGTGTGTGTGTGTGTGTGTGTGTGTGTGTGTGTGTGTGGGTGTGGGTGT
>JAULBS010102948.1:0-15891 GCA_032355785.1 Symmetromphalus regularis
AATATAATTATATTGATTGCTATCACGTACCTGTTTACAGCAATATAATTATATTGATTGCTATCACGTACCTGTTTTCAGCAATATAATTATATTGATTGCTATCACGTACCTGTTTACAGCAATATAATTATATTGATTACTATCACGTACCTCAGCAATATAAATATATTGATTACTATCACGTACCTGTTTTCAGCAATATAATTATATTGATTACTATCACGTAGCTGTTTTCAGCAATATAATTATACTGATTGCTATCACGTACCTGGAATAATGGACTGGGCAGTGACTCTGTACCCTCGGTAGTCAATGACAACGGTTCCCAAAGTATACAGATTTTCTGGGTCAATCCCAAAGTAGGCTTTAACACCCTGCAAGTCACTTCCCTGAAGAAATTAAAGAAAGAAATCATTAAAATTAAATTAAATATAGTAATATCTAAATCTACAATCAATGTTAACAATCTCCAAAATAATATAAGTATGAGCTGATGTAATGTAGTTATGGGAGCTGTTTCAAAACTATTTTTTATTTTCTGGGAATCATTTCTGCCTGAGTTTGGGCTCTTTTTTGCTGCTTAGAAGAGAAACGGCCCCAAAAATGGACCTCATCCCCCTCAAAATTATCTCATTGGAGTTAGGCGATTCACAACATCGATCCTGGGTAGATAAAATCTGCGGTTCTATGGACAATTCTCACCCCTTTGTTAAAGAAATGAAAAAAAAGGTCATGGTAGTCAGAAAACACATTTTTCTTGCAGATGATAAACATGCCTTAGAAAGGAAAGGATTGTTTGGTTAACGACGCTCCAACACATTGTTTATGCAGCAGCTATTAGGGGTCACACATATGGTATTCAGTGACTCATCCTTTCAGAAGAAACATGCTACTGCCACGTAGGCATCTCTTTCTGATTAGCAGCAAGGGATCTTTTATAATAACTTTCTAACAGACAGGATACCACATGCCATGACCTTTGATAAACCTGTTGTGAACAACATGTCTTAGAAGTAACATTTAGAAGATCACCAACTTCACCAAAGAGATGTCAATTACTATATCACTTCTACGAGGAAAAAAAGAAACAAATGTTCTCCACTGTAAAATACCTGACTATGTATTATATAGCTAAACATGTATTCGATGTATTTTGCTTGAAACAATTACTAAAACAACCTAGTAGACTTAAAAAATTATCAGAAAATACTTTAAATGGCAAAGTCCATGATGTTTAGCAGACATTAAAAAGTAGTTTGAAATCAACTGAAAACAACATACTGGTGCATAATATGCTGCAGCATCTCCACCAAAATCCTTATAGTGGTCCTTGACATCAAACCCCAGACTGAAGAAAATGTTGTTCCAGATGAACATCTGCATTCTGCAATACAGAACAAACCCGTTTATATTATCACACATTATTATCTAACTGTGTTATTTTCTACAATATTTACATATAAAGACAGGTTTTCTCTGCTTTTGGAGTAGTCAGTGGTTCATTTAATGAACTGAATTTAGTCATTTTCGCATCTATTATAGTCAAGTTTTATGTGAAACTTTAATAAGGCATAAAAAAAGGATAAAATATTGTTAGCCATCATGGCTGTCTCAATGTCATTTAAGATTTTATCTTGTCTTCCAACAATGCATTTAAGCTGCAAAACAGATTAAGTAGAAAATGCAAAAACAAGCAAATCTCAAGTCTAATAATCATCGTTTGATATGAAAGGGAGATAATTAAAAAGAAAGGAATCAAATTTATTTTCTCATTAAAAGCTACAATAACACTAAACTCACTTAGCATCCTCCCCGGGATTGATAGCCATCACATTTCCATCAATGACGGCCACAGCACCACGTGTAGCTGCAGCAACAAAGTCACTGT
The DNA here is from genome assembly GCA_032355785.1 of Symmetromphalus regularis. Taxonomy (NCBI): domain Eukaryota; kingdom Metazoa; phylum Mollusca; class Gastropoda; order Neomphalida; family Neomphalidae; genus Symmetromphalus; species Symmetromphalus regularis. The sequence goes on from JAULBS010102948.1 coordinate 1,892, forward strand.
GAACCTGCAAATCAAATTTAATAGTGTATTGTACAAAGCAGAGAAATATTCATTTATAATAAAAAATTTAAGTCTACAATAGACAGAATGATTTATAATCACACTAGAAACGAATGGACAGATGTATCTGCTGAACCAAACCAGACCAACAAATTACTCAAGTTGACTGGCAAAAGAATGTTTTAAAAAATAAAGAAATTGGTTTTGAAGATTAGGTCTCGGTCAGTGACTGTCAAAAAAGGACATTTCCTCACCTAACTTCACTAGTCTTCAAGATTGGTATATGCAAATTAAAATTCAATTTATTAGGAATTTCAAAATGAAACTTATGAACTTGTCTGAGGATCATTACACTATATTATGAAAAAAGAAACCCACTGCCACCACATCTTCTAACTACCAAGTCAGAAAAAGAGAAATGAATTCTGTTAAATAACATCTCAGAACATAATTTAATAAATAATATTTATATAATAAATTCTAACAATTTTATTCACCAGTAGCGAACCAAGACCTACTTTAAAAATAGCTCTTTCCCGTATTAGTCTTTCAGGAAGGTTTTTGCGAGACAGTTCTCTCGTTGTCTGAATCTCCTCGTTCCAATCTCTCGTCTGACCAGGGATGTGCTCTTCATAACCTAATCTCGTGGAAAATGCTGTAGAAAAAGAAAACATTTAAATACAGAAATCAATCCATTCACATCTATCACATGCAGCAACAACAAAATATTAAATATCAAAATAAAAAAAATCTTTACAGTAGTTTACATACATGTGTAAATGTAATTATATTCATACTAAAAATTAATTAAAAATCAAAATCAAATATTATTAGGCAAAAATAATCACAGAATAACTTGCATGTGAAGGGATGTAAAAATATAAATATTTAGTTTTTTTAGTAGTAAAAAAAAAAGATGTAAAGTTTGTTTTATTTAATGATGCCTCTAGAACACATTGATTTATATTTTATCATCAGTTATTGGGCGTCAATCATATGTATTTAGAGGAAACCAGCTGCCACCACATAGGCTACTCTTTCCGATAAGCAGCAAGGGGTCTTTTATATGCACCATCCCATAGGCCTTTGATGAACCAGTTGTGGACCACTGGCTGGAATGGAAAATAGCCCAAAATGCAAATGGGTCCACTAAGAAAGATCGATTCAACGACCGACTGGTTCACAAGCAGACACTCTACCATTTGAGCACTCACTAAAATCTCATAAAAACCATGGCATCGACAATACGTGAATAATAATTTTTAAAACAATTTTAAATATGAAACATGATAATGATAATAAAAAAAAATTTAACGACACAAGTAGAGCCCACTGAGATATTAATCATTTGCTATTGGATTTCAAACATTTGACAATTGTGACACGTAGTCAGTGTGAGTTAGCATCCGACAGGTTTTGAACCACTGTCTTCAGCTTGTGAGTCCGATGCACTACTGCTGTTATTAAACATATTATACTTTGATAAAATTTATTTTACAATAAAATTATAAATTCCAGTTAGAGTTATGAAACCAATGCAAAACCTTTATTATATACAATTTAGCATTGCTTATTTCTTCAAAGAGAAGACAAATATCCCAATTATTTGTAGTACCTACCATCTTCTGCTCGGATATAGTCGACAACATGTTCTGGATGTGGCGCCATCCAACTATAAACTTGGTACGGTGTTGGTACACGCTCAAACGGGTGTTTCTGTGACCTTTTTTTCAACATTGAGGAGAAATTCTTTTTAAATGCAGGACTAATCTGTTTATAAAGAAAAAAGATAACACAATTAGTTGCATACTATAAATCATAAAAATTGAATATTACCAAGTATGCGTTAAAAGCAAAAGCTGATAAAAATAATCCCATTAAAAAATGAAGGTAGTTGTAGAAAATAACATTTAAAAAAATCTGATATGTTGGTAATTTACAACCTTTTATAAACATCCCAAAATAATTAGCAAATTTTAACACAAAGAAAAGTTTTATTTAATGACACCTCTAGAGCTCATTGTTTATTATCTTATAATTGGCTATTGGATGTCAATCATATGGTCATTCTGACATATGTATTTAGAAGAAACCCGCTGCCACCACATAGGCTACTCTTTCTGATAAGTAGCAAGGTGTCTTTTATATGCACCATTCCAGACAGGACAGCACATACCACGGCCTTTGATGAACCAGTTGTGGACCACTAGTTATAACAATAACAATCAATTCATAAAACGCTAATTAAAATAGTGTTCACCAGTCTGTCATTTTAAAAGACAATTTGAGAATCTTATATATATTTGTCTCTTCTACTAACCCTAATTTCTGTTGTGGAGATAGAGCATAGGAAACTGAGTCATGTTCCCATGACAGCATACTTGAATCTTAATTGGATTAATTACATGGCAGCTTTTATGGCAACACTGCCAATTGCCTCTGCAAATTTCTGGGGCTGTACTCTTCTTTGTAAGAGCATGGCCATAGGAACCGGAGGGGCGGGGAAGCAAGTGCCCCCCAACACCCCAACTTGTGAGCCTTTTTTTTGCACATTAATGTTAATGATATGTAGTTTGTATTCGATCCGTTAGTGCCTCCCCCTCCTCTCTCAAAGTCATGACTACAGGCCCAGCCCCTGCAACAAAGAAAACATCCATGGCAAAATAAAAGCTGAGGAGAAATAGTGTCTACTGCATTTTCCACGGCAATTTTATAATTTATTTTTAATAATAAGAAAAAAAATACATATTGAAAAAAAAAATTAATCTCTGGAATAAAAAGTGCCGCAGAGAATGTAAAACTCTGCAGCAATCTCCATGATATCGCCGATTGCCGCACGCAATTTCAGGGTTTATGGGCCTGAAGTGAAAAACTCTAAAATATTACCACAATGAGGTGAGATATTATTTCAACACTTGATTTGACATAAAATTTCTAACCTGGCTGAAATTCTCAAAGAGAGGACTTCTTCACCAACATTGTCCACATCGACCACGAGAGCCACGTCGTACCTCTTGGGAGTGTTGGAAATAAAATTTACTGTGATCTTCGTCTTACTCATGGGTGGAAGAGTCTTCGTGGTGGGTGTGATCTCAAATTCTTTAATCGATCCTTTAATTTTTTTGTCACATTTACTCATGTCACTCATGCTACACACACTGTTGATAGTGCCGTCGGAAGGGATCCGAAGATGAAATGTCATCGGTACCAGTGAGGTATTTAATAAAGTACACGTTCGAGTTTGTTGAAAACCTGAAAATTATTTTGTTAAAAATGTATGGACAATAATAATAATAATTAAAATAATAATTAAAATAATAATAATAATAATTATAATAATAATTATTATTATTATAATAATAATGAAAAGAAGTATAATAATAATAATAATAATAAGTATAATAATATTGATAGTAATAATAATAATTAATAATTTGATAATCATTCTGTCTAAAAAGAAATAATTTTATTTTAAAAATTAGTAATGGAGGTGTGTAATGCTATATATGAGTAACCTAGATTTAAGAATATATATTAAAAAAATATATATATTAATAAGAAATAAAAGTTAAAAGATATACATACATAACGCAATGCGATTAAATATAAAATAATACATTTTAGAATTAAAGTTAAATTTAAAACATAATTTCAGGAGGATATATAATTTTAACATCAATCAAGTAGTATAAACATTTAAAAAAAAACAAATAATTAAAAACTAAATATTTTTAAAAAAAGAAGACAGAAATTATGTTTTATAATAGACAGGAACAGATGGAAATGTGACTTACATTTCATTTGACCTATCACTTATTATTATTATTATTATTATTAATAATAGTAATAATAATAATAGTAATAATAGTAATAATAATAGTAGTAATAATAGTAATAATAATAATAATAAACTCTTTATTTTCAAAGGGTAATACATTCAGTATTGCAATTGGTCTACCATGAGACCTTCTCTAATCTACATATTTATGTTTGAACATACAAATATTATACATGTAACATCATTGTTATCCTGTCTTCAAAACAATGTTTCCCTCTAAAGGTACCTGTTACCTGTAATTATAACATATACAAGAACTTCATTATCTGTAAGTTAAGATTTTTAGTAGTATTTCTCTGAAGTGGAGCTAAATGTGAAAAATCTAAATGCAAATGTTGACACCATTACCATCACAACTTGTTTCCAAGCAATGATAAAGGCAAAAAATTGTGGAAATATTTCCCTGAAAGTCAGCCTCGGACTCTTAAGTTGAAGACACATGATTCAAAATCCGTTGGAAGCTGGCTCACACTTGACAAGGTGTCAATATAACCAAATGTTTGACATCCAATTGCCAATGATTAATAAATCAATGTGCTCTACTGGTGTCGTTAAACAAAAAATAAACTGAAAAAAACAAGGCAGCAGCTGAAATACAATATTACAGGAAGAAACACCTACCATAGGATACAGTTCCAAAATTAAGCTTTGTCACATTGAACTGGAATGTTGGTCCAATCACGGATCCACTACAAAATATAGAGAGAATACAAAATGAAGTCCTGTATAATGACATTCATATATACTGAACAACATAAGAAATGTTATTTGACTAAACTTACAGATAACTCCACAGAAAAACTTACACAAATAGTTTTTCTGACGATCACATAAAGCAAAATGGAAACTTATAATGTGATGTCACCACAATGAAAAATGATGTCACAGGTTTTATTAAAAAATTGAATATGATGTCACATGGACTGTAAATGTAATTGAGATTAGTTAAAACATATTTAAACTAAAATAAAAATTAGTAATTGCGTAATAGTTCAAATTAGTTTATACTTTTAGCATAAACCATTTTGAAAGGCAGTCTCTTTAGTGGATATGTTTATTTTTGTCTAATATCAAATGGAAAAATGTTAAGTCTTTTAGGGTGTGTCATAAAAATGGCGTCTTAGCTTGACTTTATGGGGAAAAAATAATCATTCATTACGTACTGAGGTCAGATACGGCTATTCGACACCCAGGTAAATAATTTGATGTGAGGATGACAACAAATTGTCAACACTCAGAAGGAATAGCTCAAAATTCAGATAATCTAGCGACAGCAATTCAGTTCAAGTAATCACAAAATAAATACCCGATAATGATAAAAATGTTGTCAAAGATCAATTTTGCAACAGCTTTTTGCGATGGCACTGCTGATTGCCATCGCAAATTTCGAGGCCTGCATTGGTACATGTATACGAATGATACTTTAGTTTTCAGTACTCACGTAAATGTTATTAACAGTGGCTCAAAAGATCCGTCAATATGAAAGATAAATTCTTCCGAGAAATCTCCAAGATGTTGACTCTGGAATGTGATTTGAATGGCTTGACAGCCCCCTGGTTCGATGATCCCCTGATCTGGGTTGAAATTAAAACATGGTCCAAACACCGAGACCTTATTCATCACCGTGAAAATTGCATCAAGATCGCCCTTGTTTTTGAGAACCACCTCATACGCGTGAACCGACCCTATGTAAATATTTCCCATGCTCATGTCGGTAAACGATGCTTCTACAACCGGTCCTTGTCCATAGCCACGGATGCACAATGGCAGTCGACTCTCTCTGCCGGTGATATCACAGAATGCCGTTCTCGTGTACAGCTGAGCTTCTTTTGGTTTAAAGACGATGTTGATATCGCAGGTTGAGTTTGGCCAGATTTCACCCTCGAGTGGTTCAAGCGTGATCACGTTGTCAACGAAGAGAAGCTTATTATTTAGTATACTCTGAAAGCAATCAGTATTCACGTGCATGTACAGATATTTTTACATGTAGTTAGGGGTCTATAATATCGAACCCATCTTCACAACATCAGGGGTCCTGAGTCCACTTGTGTCTGTGGGACCCCCGACCAACATCATTCATAAAAAACCAGACTGCTTACTGCACCATCTATACGAAAACATTTTTGGTGGTATCATGCTTAAAAATATTATCCAATCACATGAACAATGGCTGAAATGGAAATTTTCATTCAATTTAGATTATGATACATAAAACCTGGCGTATTTCATGGGGACAGTTAAATCTTGTAACAGTCACCTCATTTTAAAACTTGCAGATAAGTCATCGTGTCATAGATTTTTCATTTAAATTTACAAACATAAATTTTTTCGTCTCTTACATGATTCATTATTTACATCGATAAGGTGAAGGTCAATACATTGAAAGCCAAATTGTGATTGGTTCCTTTGTATCAGAAGAAGCATCCAATCAAAAAACATTTTCTCTGCCTGTGTTTTTATGAACTATATCTCTGTCAGTGCACTCAGGACACCTGATGTTGTGAGGATGTATCTGCCCTCAATGACCTCAACATAAAATATTACATATTTGTGCAATGGGGTTTCGACCCAACCCCCTTCCCCCCCTTTGCCTGATATTCGAGATGAAAGATTGCATTATCATAATATCAATGTTATTTATATTTACAAACCTTAAATTTCACATAGTACTGTTATTCTCGTACTCTACAAACCACCTCCACCAACATAAACCACACAAACGCACACACCTACTCACACACAAACACAAACAAACAGACAGCCACACACACACATAGAGCAGAAGAAATAGTAGATTTAAATTTTATTGTTTATTTTTTTGTTCCAGTCTCTTGTTTACAAGAATCAACCCATGTTAAGGGACAAGACATGGGTTATTACAGAGTATAGAGAATATTAATTATAGGCAGTAGAAGAGAAAGAAAAAACTATATTATTTTATATCTTAATTATAAAAATACAGTCTAAGGCCATCCTTAAAACGATGTTGGTTTGCCGTAACATTTAAATCTAAATTTTTGGGGGAGATAGGAATTATTTTTTTTATTATTACCAATAAAAAAAATCCTGATTTGAGGGTCGAACTCCAGGGTGTCATCAATCCTTTGAGATGCATCTACAGTAAGTTTTGACGCTGTGGGGTCGGTTATTTTCATGGCAACTGTGACAATCATATTCATATTGTCTTCTGTCAATATGTCCGGCAAATATCAGCAATGACATCCGACCATGTCTTCTGTGTGTACAGCATTTTCAGGCTGTTGGAAGGTGGAAATTAAAAAAACCTGATCGCAACAGAAAGTTGTAGTCAGCAAGTTGGCATTTCAAGCCAGGTGTTGAAAATAAATAATTGAATCAGGCTCAAATTTCGTTGAGACGGTCGGGTTACGGCAAACAAATATATTTTTAAGGATGGCCTAACTATTCATTATAAACTTTAAAAATAATCAGTTACACATCAAGAATTTAAGAGTTACCTTGTGCATTGTCTTAAAAGTCTGTGCAAGGATTGAAATTTGGTTTCTGATCGTTGGGTTTTGAATACACTGATCTAGAAACACGTCAGTCTCTTTTTCTTCAATTTTGTTCAGATCAGACTCATGACTGAAAGAATTTTTAATTTTTTTAAATGGTTATATTAATAAGATATTAAACAAATTTCCATTTCGTATCATGTTTATGTCCCGAGTGAAATAATTTTCAGCTGTCGAGAGCTTTAGCGAGTGACAATGAAAATTATTTCACGTGGGTCATAAACATGATGTGAAATGGAAGTGAGTTTAATATTCTATTTATTACCCATTATCAATTTTAAGTAAAATTTGAAAAAAACACAAACAACAACAAAAATTAAATCAAATGTTTTCCTTTTTTAGAAACAAACTATGCGAAATAACATCACGTCGTATGATGTTACAGTGTTACGTCCCAGTATGACATAATACTAGGATGTAACACTTTGATACGTACCAAGATATGTTGAGCCATATGGTTAATAAAATTATTTTATTACCCCAGTGAGCACTCATAACTAGGAAATATTTTTCATAATTTCTCAGTGTGAATTATCATACATGGGTTTAACAAGGCATTTTATTGGGTCTCTCTAGCCGTTATGAAATTCCTTTGTCTATACTGAATATGACGTCATTATAATTTTGTAAAAGTGCAAATGACATCACTAAAGTTAGAAAAATGTACAATGTAACGTCATCCATAATGTTATAGGATAGCATTTGTCTAAAATGTTGTGCAATTAGAAAGTTTAAAGAATCAATATCTTAGGAATAGGAAGAATGCAGTTTTGGGTGGCAGCAAAATATTATGAATAGCTCATTCTCATGATTTCATTCTGGCGGTTTTGTTTTTACCGCACCTTCATCCAGAATGTAAATATTCATAAATGTATATAATTCTTCATTATCATGTTTTCAATAATTTACAATATAACAATTTCAATAATAAAACAGGCGACCTTTAACAAAAAGGTAAGTCATTCTGCGTGTATGTTCTTATTAGTGTAATGTATTAGTGTTTTCTGCTAAGGGGTACTCGAGGTACTGAGGGCAAAAATCCATGTTTACGTGCAAAACATTTTGAAAAGTTGGTTTATGAATTTTAGTACACTAATAAACATCAATTTCCCTATTTTTTTTACCTCTTTATACCTAGTCCAATAAATGAAGATTTTCATCACAAAATGCGATATCTCCATTTTTGAGACTGAGAAATATGGCATTATTTGTGTGTGGAAATGTAACATTTGTGCATGGCTCTTATCGCGTATTGGAATGAAAGCATATTTTCTACTACGCTCATACATGGCAGATGTCACATTCTGCAAACAATTACAATGTGAACTTGGAGAACTGATGCAAGCCTTTCCTTTGGTGACGATTTTTCAGTTTTCTCAAATTTGGCACTTATCGCGTTTTGCAATGAAACTTAAAATACTGAATACTAACAATAATTTCTGATGTTCCTCCTCTTGCTGGGTGGCAAATATTGTCCATCGAAAGTAAGCAATCACGTTAGATCGATTCTGTATGGTTACGGTCCTCTGCGTGGACGTGGTGATGTACGTATTTTCAAACCTGATCGTGTTCTTGTCCAGTCTAACATTGGAGTCCTGGGCTGCTCCGTACAGAGTGATGAAAGTGTCTTCACCTGATTATGTAACAATTTCAAATTACCATATCAAACAAACCAGGCATGGAAAAATACCATTGCCCGACTCCGTGTATAGTAATATTTCATGGTCGGGGAACAAATAGAGGTAACGTAACTTGTCCGTGGCCAAGAAATGAAGGGGCTTTTTTGAGTCTACAAATCCCCCCTGGGACTGACACCATTATAGACCCCTGTGTATATTTGTGCTAAGACCACATAGTTAAGTTACACTAATACAATAAAGAGAAATACTAGTAAAGATTATTATTTAGGCATTTTAATTAAATATTTTCAAAGCAAAAGGTGAGGGGAATAATGATATAAGCATCTCCCCTGTCCAAAACTTGGGGGAGATGTGTCCCCCCCCCCATCTCTACCCCATGATTTACGCTCATGAAGAGCCTTATACCTGTATCATAGTGCAGGACGAGATCGGTCTTGACATCGTTGGAAGTTTCTGGAGTAAAGGTGAAGGTCACTTGCATTCTGTCATCAACAGCCAACTTTCCCCTTTCCGGGTTCACAGAAAAGGGTCTGTAAAATAAAATTAACAACTATCATAACAAATAAATTGATTACTATATTGAACATAGCCTAACGTTTCATTTTAAACTCTTCAATCCAACATGATACACTCAAGGATGAGAATGGCATTTATGAAAAAGTCTGAAAAAGTATGCGTAAAGATGTGTTCACATCATGTGAGTGAAAATTGAGTTTCCCATGAAAATAATTCAATATAGATAGCACTTTATTACTCTTCAGAACTCTTCTGTGTTCACTGACAGTTCAGAGTGATTATTCAGTAAATACAGTATGCATGGTGCTTTGAAAAATCAGCCTTTTCAGCACAGGCTAGCATTCGCAAAAGCTATATAGCCACTTCACTGATCCCAAACATTTTCACTTGGTTTAACATATAGCACATTGAAAATTAGTCTAGCTTGCACGTCGGAAAAAAGGCGGAATTCTGCGAATCTGCATAGAATTCTCATCCCTGTACACTGGGTCAAAATTCTGATATTTAACCACTTTTGGCCAGAACATATCTTACAAAACTGCCCAAACCTGGAAGAGAACCATCAGAAATTTTGGACAGAAGACACGCCCCTCAATATCAAACACTGGGGATCTCTCGATGACCTCCAGACGATTTCATCATCACATCTGGATTACTGATATAACACGGCCAAATTTTGATTGAATGCAGTAGAAGAAGAAGAAGAAGGTCAGTAGAAGTCACCATGGCACAGAAGATATTTTTATGGCACACGGTCAACAGAAAAAAAACTTGCCTACAAACAGGCTACTCCTTTTGATTATCAGCTGTTAATTGACATTCTCCAATTTTATTTTAATTGTCCTTTATTTTTGTATTTTTGTATTTTTACACTTTAATAATCAACAGAACTGTTATCTTGTTTTATTACACCTGTGGGGACTCATAACTGGGGAATATTTTTCTCAGTGAGAAATATTATACATTGGTTTAACAAGGCATTTCATTGGGTCGCTCTGGCCATTATGACCAATAAGCTTGCCTGTACTAAATATGATGTCATTATAATTTTGTAAAAGTGCAAATAACGTCCTAAAATTAAAAAAAGGACGACGAAAAGTCATCCATAATGTTATAGGATAGCATTTCCATGAACAGTCGCACTATTAGTAAGTTTAAAGAATAGAACGTTTAAAATTGACTGGAGTAATAAATAGAATATCAAACTCGTTACCATTTATTATTAAAAAAAAAATTGTTCAGCAAAGATTTGGTTTAAGCATTCATTTCCCTATTATTTCAATATCTGTGGTTCTTTAACAAGATAAAGGAATACACATTAAATGAATTAACTTGAATGACATTACCTGTCAACTGTAAGGGAGAATATTGCATCCCGGTTACCAATGTTTTGTATAAGTAAAGTCTTTGTGTTCGAGTGTTTTACGGTGCAGACAGGGAAGTGGATTTCATCTGGGAAATCCAAGAGAGCTCGAGGACCAATTGCTTTGATGGGCACAATGAACGTTTCTCTTTCTGTGATGCATACAAGCTCATGAAAATAATCCTAAAACACAAACACAATATGTTTAAAAAAAATAAATAAATGTTTCTTTTTTTTCTCTCTTTGATACACACATCACCTATTTAAAACTTCAAGCAATACGTTAGAAACCTAAACAATATTTATGTCTGTCTGTCTCTTTGTGTCTGTCTCTGTGTGTTTGTCTATCTGTGTGTGTATCCTAGTATGTCTGTCTATCTGGGTGTCTGTCTCTGTGTATGTGTCTGTGTGTATGTGTCTGTCTGTATGTGTGTGTATGTTTCTCTGTGTCTATTTGTCTGTCTCTGTGTCTGTCTTTGTGTGTGTGTGTGTGTGTGTGTGTGTGTGTGTGTGTGTGTGTGTGTGTGTGTGTGTGTGTGTGTGTGTGTGTGTGTCTGTCTGTCTCTCTGTGTCTATCTCTATGTGTCTCTGTTTTTCTGTCTCTCTGTGTCTATCTCTATGTGTCTGTCTGTCTCTCTGTGTCTGTCTGTCTGTCTCTGTGTATGTATGTCTCTCTGTGTCTATCTGTCCATCTGTATCTGTATGTCTATCAGTCTGCCTCTCTGTATCTTTTAGGTCTGTTTGTGCCCCAAGCAATCTGAAATATTTCTTAATGTCTTCCTTTATATAATGAAGTTGTATTGACAGGGATTTACCGGACTCTCAAAACGTGCATAAAGGATGCAATAAAATCTTATCTGGACCCTTAAAATCTGAGACATTGCATCCCATGGGACTCTTATAAAAATATCAAAATAGTTTTGGTTATATGTAATCGAATCAATCATGAATAAACAATAGGGGGTGGGGTGGATGGTGTACTGGGACATTTTAGTGCCATAAAAAAGAATTCATTTAATGATTTATTCAATATAAACAAGACAGAATAAACATTTTTTCTTAATGCAAAACCTGTTTTCTGTAAGTCTTGACTAAATTGTGGACCCTTAGGTTTTAGGTTGGGACCACCAGTAAAGAAACTGATGAGTCACAGGGACCCCTTTTTTTGTAAATGCCAGGTAGACCCCTGTATTGATTAAATTACCTGTATTGATTTAATTACCTGTATTGATTAAATTATCTGTATTGATTAAATTACCTGTATTGATTAAATTACAGAATAAATGAAGAAAGACGTCATCTCTTATTTGCAATACCTTTTTTTCATTTGGAGTGAAGTGAATCTTGTAAGTCTTCGTGAGTCCCGGGGCGACGTTGTGTCCAGCAGCTCGAGGAATGATAAGTTCAAAGTACGGCGAGACAGTATTCTGTATCACTTTCACCTGGCGAGGCACCTGTAACATAAATCATTTTTGTTTAATGACTACCCCTCCCTAAAGTAAAGAAAAGTTTGTTTTATTTAACAACGCGTCCAGAGCACATTGATTTTTATCTTATCATCAGCTATTGGACGTCAATTATATGGTCATTCTGACATGTGTATTTAGAGGAAACCCGCTGCCGCCACAGAAGCTACTCTTTCCGGTAAGTAGCAAGCTTTTTTTTATTTGCACCATCCCACAGACATACCACGGCCTTTGATGAACCAGTTGTGGACCACTGGTTTGGAATGGAAAATAGCCCAAACTGCAGATGGGTCCACTGAGAAGGATCGATCACCCCTTCTCAAGCACAACAAACCAGTGGTACGTGAATCACCCGTTACAATTGGTGTACTAGCACATGTTCAGTGGCTCTTCAAGCCCACAGGAACAACTTCAGGAGTGGGGTGAGGGGGGCACTGACGGATCGGGTACAAACTCTATCTGATTTTGGTTAAAATGACAAACATTAATCTATTAAAAAAAAACAAAGGCTGATAACTTGTCACGGTTCTTACAGACCTATCTAGTCCAGAGGCGTTGGAGCCGGGGGGACTTGATTATTTAAAATTTAATGTTATTCTTGTGTTTTTCGGTAAAGTAAGTTGCTTCTTAGTATTAGCAGCCCCCACCCCCCAATATGAATTTCGTTCCAACACCACTGTAGTCTAACAGTTTTCAGCAAAATCTCACGGTAACATGTTAAGCCGCAAACATCTCACAGTTTTTTCAAATATTTCTCAGTTTTTCTCTGGCTATAAAAATCCATTGTAGTTAAAACAATTTCTGTTCTTGCTCAGTAGAGTTCTAGGCCAATCCGGCCAGAAATAACAAATTTAGTAAGCATAAACTGTTATAAACTCTTGTCAACTGCATTTGTACAATTGCTTTAAAGCTGTAACAAGAACATTAAATGGTGTATTATTAAAATAGTGCTGTACTTATATTGCGTTCTACACAAAAGAACAACCACTTTATTTTGCTAAGTACTTGATTATGTATGAACAGTTTTTTAATGAAATCTCCAGGTTTTTGGGCATCAGTGTCCAGGTTTCCAGTGCCTTGAGATTGAGAGGTCTGCTCTTAGTTGTCAAACATACAGTGTTTGTGACTCCTGGTCTCCAGAAGAAACCCGCTACTGCCACAAACGCTACTCTTTTTATATATCCATTTTTTCAGACAGAACAGCATGTACCATGGTCATTGTTAACCAGTTACAGACCACTAGCTGGAATGAGAAATAGTCACTACACACTGAGATAAAAGTTTTTAAATATTTACCATGTCGTTATTGCGCAGGACTAGTGAAGCTTTGTAAGTCTCATGTGGCGCGAAATCCTTGAAAAATATCTTTGATGGGAAAAGCTGGAAAACAGGCCGGTCACTTTTTTCTTGAGAGAGCTGAAAAACAACAAATGTTCAATTAGAATTTTTTTTTTTTACTATAAATAGCAGTAGCAGATCTAGAGGGGGTCCAGGCGGTCCGGATCCCCCTCCCCCTCTCAAGAATTTTTTGTTTGATATACACTGCTGGCACCAAAGTCTGCGCACATAAGCATCTGTGATATTTTAAAAGCAAAATTAGTCCATAAAAATATTTGTTTTACAATCACATAGTTGTGGAACAGT
>JAULBS010102970.1:0-31277 GCA_032355785.1 Symmetromphalus regularis
TCGGTAATTAAGTGCCGCCGCAACATTGTCTGAATTTCAAGGACTGCTCGAAGGAATCCTTAGGACTACAAAGAAACAAAACACGTCTCTGTGCAAACACTGAGTATACGTTGTGGTGGTACACGTTATAAACACAACATTATGATAAGTATGTATCACATCATAAGCTATCGACTTGCGTTCAAGACAGGCTAGCCTTCGCTAGTGCTGTTTCGAAACTTCACTGGTTCTAATTAGGTTTAATATGAAGCGTAAAATGTTAAACGCATAGTCCCACGGACCCTTGACCTATTTAATTTCAAAACAAAGAATTAATTTTTTAAATAAACATTTGATTTCTCCATAGAAATACTTTATTCAACTACTTACATAACCACCGCGTTCCGCTTATTATCAATAGTTTAAAAATAATAATGGATTATGCTCATGGACAAACAGATCGAGAAAAAAATATAACGTGTTTTTTTCCGTTGAAGGTATGATGTATATATTATGAGTCACATGACGGGTATTCCCCCGTTAGCTGTTATTATAAAATTTCTGAATATTTTTCCTGCTGCAAAAACATTTCGTACCAATTTGTTTCGCCCCACGAGTTCCGATCTTGAAATTAGAAATTTTTAAATGTGAATAAAATCATTCAACTCGACAGGGAATTCCCTATACCATGGTTCAAGTTAAAATGTCTTGCGTGATATGAAAACGAGATCTAGTATAACAAATGCAAGTTAGTTTAATTCGTAATCAATACTTAGAGTACAAAGTCCCTTAAATTCCGTGGGACTATGCCTTTAATTATTTGGTCTTGAACTTATTTTAGTCAATATCATGATCTGCCCTTTGAATGTTTATGTAATCTTTCGAAAGTGTTTAAGAATGTAATATTGTAGTAGCGGATCCAGGTGGAGCGAACCCCGTCACCCGACATTTCTCGTATTTAAAAAAAACTTTTATATACCTTTTCCGAGTGGAAGGTCGTGAAAATTAACCATTTCCCCAAGTTCTCTTTACCTATAAAATTTGGACCCCCCTTTCTGAAATCCTGCATCAGCCTCTGTATTGTAACCCTGACAAAGCAGCATCTATGTCATAATGGTATGACACTGTTTAAATTAAAATGAGTATCCCCGTCATTATTTCTGACGTTGTCAGTTAGACACCAAATGCGAAACTAACGAATTTATTTTGTTGTTGGTTATTCCAAATCATCTAAATAATTACAATTCAACTTGTTTTAAGTTTTTACCTATCTTAAGAGTGGTCTTTTATTATTATCCTGAATGGCTGCTTAAGACAGGTTTGGTTGTATATTTCTCAGAGCCTGGTCGATGAAAAAGTGACGTCACTGCTGTTGTCCACAGAGACGCTCGCCAACAATCTGTGGAGTCAGTCTGAAAAGAAGAGACGTCGTCGTCGAGTTGCAGAACTAAAAACGAATACTGATGATGTTGATGACAGCAATGTAGACGTCACGACTAAGAACATGGGTAATTCAGAATTATAACTGTTTGGAATAAAATACGTATGTGTTGGATACGCTTCGAAAATATATTTCATGAACTGCATAATAGTAATGACAATCTGAGTAAAAATGCATTAATAATTAACGTCATTTTTTCTGATTCTCTGAACCATAGTGTCGTAGCTTTACTGCCCTACCTGTAAATTCCCTCCACGGAACAACGTTAGCTACGGCCCTGAACCAAACACTAAATCTTGATTTTAATAAAACTGATTTTTAAGTAATAAAATTTCTAGAAACATATATATTTTTTATTTTTTTACATTTTATTATGCTGATGAGAACATATAATGCATGATTATATGCAAGATAAGTATGGAAGCACGATGGTGCAAAGCGTTGAGCATATTAAATATATTCACCGTTGACACCAAAGTGCTTCTGTAGTTAAATTATCTAAATTACACTAGAATGCATTGTAATATACATTATTTTTAAATCAACTGCAACATTCATATATAATAGACTATTCACGTGTAAGTAATAGATTACTGAGAGAAAATGTTATGTACCAACAATACAATCGTGATACCACTTTGTCTGCTATAAGGGAAGTGGACAGAACATATTTTATTTTTCTAACCATAGAGTTTGCGATATGGAACGTGAGGGCACATCAGAACATTTCGACACTTCCGCCGTTCTTTGGTAGACTTGGATTTAGTTCCTTACAGCTACCGCAAGTTGTTGTCGACATCGCCAGAAAGGGAAATGTAGGTAAGTTCCGTTCTGCATACCTTAAAACAAAACTGTGTATCTGTTGAAGAAGGAGTTAAAGCCATATTCCCACGAAATTTAAGGGTCTTTGTGCTCCAAATATTAATGACGAATGAAACTTACATTCATTTGTGATTCTAGATTACGCTTTTATATCACGCAAGACGTTTTACCTGAACCATGGTACAAGTAATCCCATGTTCATTATTATTTTTAAAATATTGATAATAAGCGAGATGCGATGGTTATGTAAATAGTTGAATGAAGTATTTTTATGGACCAATCAAATGTTTATATTTTAAATTAATTCTTTATTTGGAAATTAATTAGGACAATGGTCCGTGGGAATATGCGTTTAATGGTACGTTTACACAAAGTTGTGATAGCATGCATTGAGTTCACAATTCACTAAAGTAATACGGATGTTTGTTTGTGTATTATTGTTTGTTTGTTTTTCGTGGGGTCTTTTTTGTTGTTTATTTCGGGGTTTTATTGTTTGGTCTTTTTCTCTTTTCTTTTTTCCCTCTTTTTTTCTTTTTAACGTCACTACTAGAGCACATTGATTTATTAATCATGGTCTTTTGGATGTCAAACATTTTTGTGTATGTGTGTTTGTGTGTGTGTGTGTGTGTGTGTGTGTGTGTGTGTGTGTGTGAGTGTGTGTGTGCGTGCGTGCGTCCGTGCGTGCGTCCGTGTGTGTGTGGGTTTTTTTTTTTTTCCCGCACGTCCTCATGTGTGAGCAAGTATCTGACGTGTTTTAAACCTCTGTCTTTAGCTTGTCATACTTATCCTCAGTGAAATTAAGAAATTGAATGGTATGTGATATTAATAAATGTATTTTGTTTTAATTGGACTGTTTTTGTATAGCATGCTTTACAATAAATAGGTACAGTCAAACATGAGTCCTTGTGCGGATATCGATCCAACATCAATTTAAAAAATCGTTTTCTTAAAATGTTTTGAAATTATAAATAGATTAATAATGTACGTTATTTATTACAGATAGAGATTTGAGTTTCTACTTTGGAAAGTTCCCCACTGTGGCTGCTCTGCTGTCCATCAGAGAAGAGAGACACAACAGGTAAACAATACACTGTAATAATTATATTAAAATAGATTTATATTTGAAGTGCAATTACACCCTGGATCATTTTTGGGCTAGAATTGTACTGATCCTTGGTGTAGTTGCATCCCCTCAAAACCAGTCTGGTATATCCCCCTCTTCTTCAGATTCTTTTAGCTTCTAACCTACTCACTATTTTCCAAGAAAGAAAAATATATATATATATATAAATAAATAAAATCAGTATGATAAAATAAACTGTTGTCGTTCGAAATATCTAAAAGGTTTACTGGTTTGTTGCTCACTATAGGATTGTTACACTCCTTTATAAAACCACATTCATACTCTCTCCTTCTAACTTAACGACCATGCCGTTGTTAATATGCTTTGGAAAAAAAGTAAAGTTTGTTTTATTTAACGACGCCTCTAGAGCACATTGATTTTTATCTGATCATCGGCTATTGTACGTCATACATACATGTATGGTCATTCTGCCATATTAAGAGGAAACCCGCTGCCGCCACATAGGCTACTCCTTCCGATCATAAATGATACCAATAAGTGTCATTTATTTGAAATTTTAGACATCAGAAGGTTATCGAAGTGGAGGTTTAGGGGTTTAAAACCCTATTCTGCCACCATTTTGTTCCCCTATTATAATATGGTCGTATGTAACTGAACCACCGACAAAGTTAAAAATTTATAAATATTTTTGGCCACCCCCCTTCTAAAATTTCTGTATCAGCCCATGGAATTGAAATTAGACAGGACACCTTAATATTTTGTATATAATTTTAATTAAATAATCTTTTCTTCAAATCACTAGTTCTGTTCATATTGGATACTTGCGACTGACTTAAAAATAACAGTGTTCACATCATTCATGTACAATAATAAAAATATAAATCAGCTGTTTGATTTTGCTGTAATGTTTCTTTGTCAGCTTGTTTAGATATGTAATAGATATTATAAGTATTACATGTTTTCACAATGCATTGGTTTACAGTTTGTGCATGAATATGTCAGTGTAACATTATGCAATTTAAAATTGATGTAAAGTTTTATTTAAAATGTGTTAAGTTTTTTTTGTTTTTTTTACTCTGCTTATTCAGTTTGTCCCATCATCATATCACCCAGCTTATCTTCTATCAATCATCTTATCTTCTATCAATCATCCACTGGAAATTTTATATTTTCATCATCAAGAATGACAGACCCAACATTTATTAAAATTTGTTGCAAGCATTTCCCCCAATAATTGTAAATAATTGTTAATTTTTTTCTTCAGATTTATTTTCAAAAATCATAAAATTTAGATTTTCTTTATCAGTATGACTCAGTA
The DNA here is from genome assembly GCA_032355785.1 of Symmetromphalus regularis. Taxonomy (NCBI): domain Eukaryota; kingdom Metazoa; phylum Mollusca; class Gastropoda; order Neomphalida; family Neomphalidae; genus Symmetromphalus; species Symmetromphalus regularis. The sequence goes on from JAULBS010102970.1 coordinate 4,645, forward strand.
ATTGTAAATAATGGTTTTACTGTTTTGTGTATTTGAGATTTATTTTCAAAACAGTAAAACGTTTGTTAATGAAACTTGGTATGAACATTTTACCAAGGTGTTTGTTACTTTTCTGGTTGATACAAAATCCAATATGGCTACCATGACTGTTATTGGCACCAAAATATGAATTTCATTTCAACACCCGTGATCTATATTTCTCTTTTGGTTTATCAGTGATCTACCATGGCCGTTTCCAACTGCTGTACATAAATGTTGGAAAAACATCATGGGCTAAATTTGTGGTAGCTTGTCATTCTTGTCTAATAGCCCTTTCATGTCTGCACTTTGGAACATGGCACCTTTAGGACTAAGACACTTAGAAACTACATACTAGTAGTGAATAACATTCCCTCACTTCATAGATATCCTTAAAATAGTGGCACTTTTTGAAAGGGTTGAACCAGACTGGGTGGGGCAGATTGCCGCTTGTGGAAACCAGTTTTAAGAAACACGGCATGTAAAAACTACTTTTCTGTTGTGTAGAATGTAGTATCCAATATGGCTGGTGGTACTTCCTTTAAAACCTGTAATTTTGCATGTTCTTGGGTTTTATTACAAGTTATTATGATAGTTTAATGTGTAGAGAATTAAAAAAAAATACATTGTTTGAATGTTTGATGCAAGTTTATTAGATGCAAGTTTATTAGGTAAATAAATTTTTGATAATTCTTTTTGGCAACAGTTATGGGTGAATTATGTTGAAACCAAGAATGTTTGTTGCTGACATAATTGAAATGTACACATGGCATTATTATTATGATGCTAATTAAAGATTTATACAAAAAAATTAGTTTGTTTTATTTTTAGTAATTCTCCTCTTCGTAATCCATGTTGTATTAAAAGCAAAACAATACACTGAACTATTGGTGTATCAACTCAACCTCTGTAATTAAGAAAAGATCCATGGCAAAATAAATGCTGTGGAGAAAGTGTCCACAGCATTTTCCATGGCAGTTTTAGTATTCACACATTTCTAGCTCTGAAAAAAATACTCGAAAAAAAATAAAAAATGTCCACGGCAAAAAAAAAAAAATGCTGTGGTGAATGAGAAACTCTGTGGCAGTCTCCACAGTTTTGCCGATTGCTGCAGGCAATTTCAGGGGTTGTCAAATCATTGGAGTCAAACTTATATAACTTTTGACAACTAGAGGTGCTACATTTTGTATGCTAAATAAAACAACAAAAAAGTAATAATTAATGTTCCATTTACAATGTTACTCATTTGCCAGATGATGAAACTTTGCCAACAGTACATCATCCTGCAATTGTTTAATGAGCTACATTTTGGAAAATTTTGGTTTTTATTATTATTTTAATCATGCATTTTCATTATCTTCAAATTGACATCAAAAATTAAAAAGTATGATGGCATATTCTGGCAATCTCCTAGATGGTATATCCATTTTCACTTACAGATGCATGTCAACTTCAAACACACTTTCTAATTAAGTAAATGGACACTAATCTCTGATGTACAAGTTTCTAATCCTCGTATTTTTTTTTCTAGAAGTATTTGTCTTGACATGGAGATATTTACTACAAATAATGAAGAAATTTGTTGCAAAACAAGAAATTTTGTTTGAACCCTATTCATGGAAATTTTTTTTTTAAATTACTAAAAGTTTATTTCTTAAATATTTCAAAAGTATAATTTGTACATATTTTTTTAATCTAGCTATTTTCAAGATAAAAGCTTTTATTTATCGAGGGCTTACGTTTTTACATTTAGTGATAAATTCTTGTTGGGAATTTTGATCGATTTAAAAGGTTGCTTTTTTATTTATTTTTTTAAAACATGGGATGTGTTTACATAGTAAACCAAATCAGTTCTAATATGCATTTTTCATGAAATTATAAAAACCATGAACCTCCATATTAGTATTGTCTTCACTATTTATGATTTAACATAATTTGGAATTAGATGTGTGACAAGAGCTCACTGAGATGTGGTTTGTTTCATCAGTTCCCTTTGGTGGACCATACAGGGCGTTTCCGTTGTTGTATATCAAAGGAAGTGGTATATTGTGTTACATGTGCATAATTTATAAAAGACCAGTGCACATTAAAAGGAGCCAGTGTCATTACCATGTGTTTCTTTTTGTAACCAGTCTCAAATGCAGGACAACATACTGTGTATTCATAAACTCATAGGAAACAATTATTCTGGTTAATTATACCAAACTTGATGAAATAACATTAAAGCAAAGAAGGAACTTCATAGAAATGAGATAATTAGATATGCAATACATCAAGATGATATTTAATAATAAAGTTTGGTACATAGAGCAAGATACAACTGCTGATGCACAACTATTGTGCATCATACCCAAAATTACACATTTTATTATAAGCTAAGCTTGACTCCCACCCCACTGAATAATGTTTTTGTGTTTGGGGATTGGCTGGGGCGTTATTAAATCAATATTCAATCTATCTAAATTCCACATCTGAACCTCCACAGCCTCAGAAAAAACTGAATTTTCTTTCTTCGTTTCACATCACAAAGATATTTGTTGACTGTGGTACTTTGTGTGCACTTCAATCCTATTCATCTGAAATTTATTCAATGTGATTCAAATCTGATAAAAAGCTGAATATTTTAAAATGTTTCGTTCTAGTACATATATATATACTGTAAAAAAAAAAAAAATAATAATAATTGTTAAGTGTTTGTTTCTTTAACATTAAACTTAAAAGTGCTAGTACTAGTAAACCAGTGTGTTAATCAACAATCACTTTTGGAATCGCACATGCATATTTTGATTTGCTTCTTAATTTGTTTTAACATTTTTAAATTTTAATTTGTTAAAAATGTGTTTTTCTAAATTCTTCAAATGTTATCAATTTATATGAGGGGCACCATCTCTTAGAAACTTGGTTCAGATTTTTTGTGCCAACAACCTATTTTAACTTTTTACAAGTAATTCTTTTTTTTTTAGCATACCTTTGTTCTGCCTTATTTCAGTTTATGACCAACACAAATTTTATTAATAGTCATTTAGTTTAACACAATTTTGGTAGTTTTGTTATCTCAAAAATTACATCTGAAGCAAAAATATACTAGTATTTAATTGTATGTGCAAATTGTTTCAGGTAATTTACAAATATATTAAAAGAAATGTAATTAAAATAAAATTTCCCAGTCTTCAAAACCAACTGATTTTGACACAAATCTGTCGCCCCGTTTGGCTCACAAAACTGGAACTGCAAAAATGGCCAACACAGGTTATGTCTCACGTATATTCATCTACAATGTTTTGTCCACCATTATTTTTCTGAGACCACGTTTATGAGACATTAAGGAGTTATATTTTACAAACAGGTTATGAACAGGTTATGAACAGATTAGCCTGAATAGAGGCATCTAGAATTTCCAAACACAAAGCAAAAATGTTCATACTGTGTATGAATTGCAATGTACTTGGGTACAATGAAGCTGCACAAACTTTATCAAAACCCATTGGAGACTGGCACACACTTGACTGCATGTCAAAATAATGAAATGTTTGACATCCAATGGCCGATGATTAATAAATCAACGTGCTTTCGTGGTGTCGTTAAATAAAAAACAAACCAAAAAAATAGTTTTTTCCTCAAGTCATCCGGAATCATTAATTTCAACTTTTAATAATTGGTACGCCTCAGTGGAAGGACAATTGTATCTCAAGCTGATGACAGTGGTTCAAAACTCCTTGGAGGCTGGCTCACACTTGACTACATGTCAAAATAACCAAGTGTTTGACATCCAATAGCCGATCATTAACAAATCAATGTGCTCTAGTGGTGTCATTAAACAAACAAACTTTAATAAATGTATAAAAGAAAAGAAACCACTAAATCATATTAACTGTTTATTATACAAACACAAGTTAATTAACATGTGGCATCAATAAAACATGAAATAAAATAAAATATGATGAATGAATGAAAGAAAGAAAGATCTGAAAGTGTTAAGATTTTTTAGAGTTAAAAAACACCAATATTTCTCATGTTCAGATAAGAACTAACCAAATTACAAAACTGCAAAAGAACAGAAATGCTGCCATTTGATTTATACAGTGAATTGAACCATGATTAAATGTACAATTCTCTTTTCAAGTCAAAATGAGAAATAAAAGTTTAAAAAAAAAATAAATCAGATTTGCTTATAATAAAGAATTTCAACATTTTAACAAATAAAAACGAACAGGTGTGTGTTTTGGTACGAGTCATCTTGAAAAGAAAACTGTACATGAGGAAAACATGAAATGAATTTGTTATGTGGTATTCAATGTATGAAAATTTACATCAATCTGTGGCACAAAACACCACAATGTTCAATGTATTAGTATAACAAAATGGAAAGCTAACATTTAAATATAGTACCCACGAGGTTACACAGTGAATATTTGGATCTAGAGTCTAAAAACATGCAAATGTCCAATCCCAAGACAACACTATGTTGCTGCTGGTGATGTTTGAAGAAATCTTTCTCCGTCAACACAGTGCCAACCGAATAAAGAACCACATGCCACATGTAGAGTTCAGGAATCCTAACGATCTCTGAGACAACAGTGTATTTGTTCTAAAACTTGCCGAAGCTCTTGATGCTGAAATAACAAACACAGTCTAAATAAAAACTACAGAAATTTTTTTAACAAACTGTAATTATAAAAGTAGTAAACAAACAAACTTTAAGAATACTGAAAACTTTCATGTGCTTATTTGTTTACCAACATTGACTGATGAACCACAGGCCATAGGATTTTTTAAATTTCATGGGAAACACTTTTTCGGTTCCGTGTTTTTGGATCGTGAGAACCCATCAGAAACCGTTTTTTTGGTTCCGTGAAAATAAGTTATGGGAACATGAAAATCACGGGAAACAAAATTTTGGTTCCATGATTTTGATGACACTGTACAGACACGCTACCCATAACGATCGTAACCGTGAAATCAAATGGCCTGAACCATCTTTATTAGTATAAGAATACTAAAACTGTTTATATGTTGATTTGTTTACCAGTATAAAGTGATAAACAAACTAAGTATAAGAATTCCAAAACTTGTTACTTGCTGAATTTGTTTACCAATATAGAGTGAATATAAAAATTGTTTTATTTATTTATTTAACGACCCCCCCAACCCCTAACCATAGCCTGAAAGTAAAAACTGGCTATTGCGGTTACAACTTTTTTTAAACAAACTTATATACAAATCAATGTATATACAATATATTGAAAGCAAATAAACAACTAAAACATTGATAAACAAAAAGAAAAAGTGTTCACGTGTTGATTTGTTAACCAATATAAGTGATAAAAAAAACTAAGAATAACAATACTAAAATAGTTTATATGTTGATTTGTTTACCAGTACTGTGTGATAAACTAAGTATAAGAATACTCAAACTGTTTACGTGTTGATTTGTTTACCAATATTTATTTAACAACCTCCCCCAGCACAAAAAAGAAAACATCGGCTATTGGGGGTCACACTATGGTTAATTCAAACTTTTATAGTTTACTTAAGTACAAAAATACTGAAAATATTTTCTTTCTCACCTATCTCTCTCTTTATTCTTACACACTTTCTATAAATTCTGTTTTATATAATTAGCTATATATCTTCTTGTCACTTTACTTTTTATTGTAAATATTAAAATTTTCTGTCATGATGATTGAATATGTAAATAAGTACTGTTTGTAAAGTGGCCTTAATATAGGCTTAGTCTATTGGCCAATCCAGCACTGTTTACTTTTGATGGGAATGAAATATGTTTCAACCAAATTTAAAATAGAAAATTTGTAGCACTACGGGTCTTGCAAAAATATAATGTATCAAGGGGATATAACTCAAAATGGTTTAATGCTGAACACTAATAAGTTGATCTTTATGTTTGTACAAGTTTGAATAACAAAACATTTAATACCAGTATTTAAAACCAATTATTGTTATTATTTGTTTGTTTTGTTTTGTTTAATGACACAACTAAAGCACTTTGAATTATCAAGCATCGGCTATCGGATGTTAAACATTTGGTAATTTTGACAAGTGTAAGCCAGCCTCTGTATAGTTTTTGAGCCAGTCTTCAGCTTGAGAGTCCTATGTCTTACCACTGACCATTGAGGCTCAATTATTGTTATTACTGAACGTTAATGACATAGTATGAATAAATGAAAATAAATAATGGAATAACAATTCTAATATAATTTGCATATAACCTTATTTTTCACTAGATACATTTTGTGGTCTAACGCACGGTAGACATCTGATGTCAATGGCAACCTAGCCTCCTAATGAAAAAACGCCCCACCTCCCTCCCATAATAAGTGAACCGCTGCTGCCACTTAGCCTCATATGTGCTGTTTTCGTGAATGTCTTCTCATTCTTGTGTATTCTGTCAAGTTTTATAATTAAGGAAAGTAATTTGTATCTTAAGTAATAACTTGAAAACAAAATCAACTAAAATGCAATCTGCAATTTTTTGTTTTAACTTGTAAACGTACACTGTATTTGGACAGTTAAAAAAAGTTACAAAATCATATAAATGAATCACTGTAAATGATTCCTGTGGTCGATAACTTTACCAATTTTGGTAATTTTAAAATGGATAATCCGATTGAACAAGTAAGAACTACATTTTTGATCATCATAGGACTTATTTCAGTCCAATGTAATTAATTTTGGTTTTTAGTATAAGTGTTATTTTTCGATTTCACCATTCGAAATTTGGCTTTCGGAGAAACAAACAACAGAAATCAAGAAAACAACGCTGACATTTGCAGGCCTATGCAAGATTGTTTGTTATTGTTTTCAATTTTAATGCTGTAATAAAAGGTTGGATATTTTTCAATTTTTTTTTTTAACTTACCCCCAAAGAAAAAGGTATTTTACCACAAAATTTATTGATTTAAGAACTCGACTTCGTCTCATCCCAAAATCCAAATTTTGTGGTAAAAATCATATATTTAACCACGAAACAGTGTAGTTATCCCCTAAATAGACTAATTAACTATGGAGTATATGCAATATTAGTAATAAACTTGTGAAGTTTGTTTTAGTAACTTTTTTATGCAAGATGAGTGACAAATTTGCCTACTGCAAATTAAAAATAATTATAATTTTGTTATTAAAATTTTGTAAAAATTATTAAGTTTTTACTTTTTTTCTCTATTTTTATGTGTACATTATTTCAACAAATCAACTTTAAAAATGAAGAATCAACAAATTTTATAATTTTAAAAACAGGAACTACTTGAGTGTTGTATTTATCACAAAGGTTCATGGTTTGCAAGCTGTTGCTGATGAAATAAAACAACAAGTATCCTAAAAATCTATATTCTTGAATTATTTATTCCCAAGATTTCATAATCTTGTATTCTGTTTGTGTTGTAGGCTGGTTCATCAAGAAGAATATATTTAAGAGATTTGTTAATCTTTCCGTAACTCTATTAGACTACCGATAGAACATGACCCCTAAAATTACCTATGGTAGCAATGCCTTGGATTTTTTCATTCACTATGGCACTTTTTTTTGCCACGGACTAAATGATTCTTTTTCAAGGTGTATTTTTTTTCTTATTATTAAAAATAAAGTATACTTGACGCTAAAATTGTCATGGAAAATGCTGTGGACACTTATTTCTCCACAACATCTATTTTGCTGTGGACATTTTCTTAATTGACGGTGTTCAACACATGACACTTTGTATCATATATGTGATACATTTTTCTTCTATTTGGTTAGTTCAAAATTAATTTATAAAAATAAGCACACTTTTAATTTAGTATCTCCTAACTCTTTATGTGTCCTTGAGGTAAAATAAAGACGATTGTCTGTAAAATGTTATGCGCTGTTGGTGGAGGTTCAAATCCAGCCAATACACATATTTTAATTTTATGATGCTCATTTTCGTCATCAAAGAAGCCTATGAAATTTATTAATACAAAATTAGGCATCTTTTTATGTTTTATATTTTCACCTTATTTTATATTTTAAAAAAAAAACATTTCTTGTTGTGTTCCACATGATATGACCAACTGAAAAACATTTTTAGGGACAATTATTTATACATTTTTGGACGATTATGGCAGGGACAAATTTCTTACTGCGTTTATATAATTGAGATTTGATACAACACTTTAGCACTAATATAAATACTCACCATCAACAATCAATATTTGCCAAGCCCCTTCAGTCTGGTCATATGAAAAATAATAAATATGTACTGCATAACCATTTACTGATACCAACAATGGATCAGTCATCTTTGTGCAACAGTTAACAACACGAAATAACTTCTATAATGAACCAGCCCACAAAATGTTTATCATATATTTAGTTACACTAACTTTAATCTGCAAAACTTTTAACAGCTTAAACGAAACTTAATGATAAAATAAAACACATGTATATATCTACAATGAACAATTAAAAACAAAAACAAAATACAAAATTATGGTCCCTTTTTACCAAAACATGTTAATAGACATAACTCAATAATATTTTATGGCCATCAAATTATTTGCTACTAAAAATTGCTATGAAATTTTAAAAACTAATTTTGCTCTGTCCTTACTAATAATAATCCATCCTAGACTAAACTGTTAAGATTTCATGAAATATTATCTTGCTTATCTGGATCACAATATTTAAAATAGTAAAATCTTTAAAAATAGTTAGGTGCCATATGTATATCACTTTCCCCAAAGCATCCCTTATTACAGTTTCTCACTAACAAAGAATTTCTGATGTAGTAAGATGGAAGCTTATTATTTTATTATTTATAAATTAATTCTTATTTATATTCACTTCATCAAAAACTGAAACATACAAATAGATCATTTGCAATGGAAATTAACTCAGGATGCAGATCAAACAACAAACGATACGTTCTGAAAAGAACTCTGAAAACAACTACTACAAATATAAAAAGCAGCCGAATTGCTTGTAAAAACTTCTTAAAACTTTGGCACCTGTAAGAAATACTATTAGTTGGTAAACAGGAAAGTATAGTAAGTAGGGAAAGCAATGAACCAATCCACTAGGTTAGCAAGGAAGAGTGCTGCAAGCTGTTAGACTCGGCCCCCGTCATGGAAGAATGTGATTCATTGTTAAACAAACACAAAAACAACAAAATCACTAGTCTTCCAGACCGGGGCCGAACGGTTAATATAAGCAATCCACCACCAGTTGTTAAGCTAATAGTATGAGTATTTAGCAGGTTAATGAGTATATCATATATGATCAAACAAATGCAAAAATCATACTTTATCATCCACATGCTATCATTAATTACCATCCACATGCTATCATTCATTAGCATCCATTATCGACATGTTATCGTTTATTACCATCCATTACCATCGATGTTATCATTCATTACCATCCACATGCTATCATTCATTACCATCCATTACCATTGATGTTATCATTCATTACCATCCACATACTATCATTCATTACCACTCACATGCTATCATTCATTACCACCCACATGCTATCATTCATTACCACCCACATGCTATCATTCATTACCACCCACATGCTATCATCCATTACCATCCACCTGCTATAATCCATTACCATCCACATGCTAGCATCAAATACCACCTACATGTTATCATCCATTACGATCTACATGCTATCATCCATGTTACCATCCATTATCATCCACATGCTATCATCCATTATCATCCACATGCTATCATCCATTACATCCACGTGCTATCATCCATTTATTTATTAATTGAATGTAAACCAGTTCTATTTACAACCCAGCTGTTTAGAAGGTTAATGAGTATATCACATAAGGTGAAACAAATGCAAAGCATTATTCATTCCCATCCACATTATTTATTAACCAATTCTAATAAAACTTTTTATATATATAGTATATAAGTCCTTGGGTCCTAATATTGTTTTAACAATCTTTCAAATGCAGAAAATTGCTTTAACTAAATAATTACTTTGACAGAATAATTTATCAGTGCAATTATGATCACCGTAAAACTTTAACTGCGTAAATAAAACCATGTATCATTTACCTCTCCATACTTCATACCACTGTAAATCCAAGCCTGACTGAATTTAAATATAACATTCTTTGTCACCACATCTATACCATGGAAAACACGCAAGATACGAGCCAGACTAATTTAAGTAGAAAATTTCTCATTTAACATGCATGCTTTTACAGAATCAACCCTTTAACAAGATTACAGATCAGTGTTAATTATTATATTACCATCTACATGCTTCATATAAATGCAAACTGCAATCCAGTGGAAATATTTTGATCAAACAGTAAACAAGTCCTTCACCAATGAAATAGCCTAAAACTAACAATCTGCTTCTATATCCATGCTTTAATCAAATGCAAACTAATCCTTCACCAATTAATAGATTAAAAGGGAGTGTTAACAGAGATTTTAATAGAATGTTAGGTATCAGAAAGTAGAGCCACTGTATTAACAAATTAATTTTTTTTTAGCGAGGTTTAAAAAATGTAGTGAAGTACATGATTAATAATTATAAAAACCCACAAATTATAATTCTGATAAAACCTTTTTTAGCAATTAAGCAGTTAAGAATTAAGAAATGTTTGGAAATAATATTTTATATAAATATTTAAAACCAACATTTCCCTATGCTCGTTTCCTAAAAACTGTTTTGAATGGCAATTAAACCACACTAATATTTAATGTTTAATTTTATATAAGTAATGTTAATATTTATTTACATCTATCCATCATCATTTTAAAATACATATGGCACCCAACTAAAACTGACATGAAAGTTTACCTATCACCTGTGATAACCACTCACCTCATCTGTAGCAAGTACTGTGCATTCTGAATTTGCTGCTGTGTTCCCGATATCGTTATTATTCGGTCAGAGGATCCAGGAAGTGGTTCGTCAATGACAATCTGGGCATTAGACTGTCTACGTATCTCTGTGATGCGACTTCCACCTTTGCCAATTATTGCACCAGCCAACTGTTAATAAAAGGTTTTTCTTTTAGCAAATTAAGGAAAAGTAAAGTATAGTTTGTTTTATTTAATGATGACTAGCGGACACTGATTTTTATCTATCATCGGCTATTGGATGTTAATCATATGGTCATTCGGACATATTTATTTAGAGGAAACCTGCTGCCACCACATAGGCAATTCTTTCTGATAAGCAGCACGGGGTCTTTTATATGCACTGTCCCAAATGTTAGTTAAAATTTGTTATTCATATATTTATGATTTGAGTATTATTGAATAATAATTTTTAGAAATAAATGTTAACTCCTAAATGTTTTAAATTTCATTTTACCAGAAAATTCTTTTACGCCGTTTAACCAGTCCTATCTATCATTGATTTATCTTAAAAATCCAGTTCTAAATTTCTATGTATAGCACTAAATTTGTCGACATGTCTAAATTTGAAACAAACAAATGAAAAAAACTATAAAAATGTGAAGATTTACATTTGATACTCAACAGAAACAAGGTACTTTATAAAAGTATTTTGTTTATTATTATTTATTCTTACATCTTTTGGAATGGTAACTTGAGTTGAGTCCACTTCGTCATCGTCTTCTTTGCCAAACATCATACCTTGGTCCATTCCTCCCTAAAACAATTAGACCAGCATTAAAATAGGCAACGTACTTACATTCTGACGATTATATTGGGTATCATACAAATAATTAAACCTGTAATTACAACACAGATCAAGTATTCAAACTCAGAAGTAGTATAAAGTAATAGTAGTACAAAGCTGAATTTTTCAGGAATGGGAACAGGTCAGACCTAAAAAGGAGTCATTGCGAGGGAGCATATAACGAATCAATGGGGGGTGGGGAGGGGGGGAAGAGGGGGAGAAGAGAGTGCAGCATGTGATAAAATCAATCCCGTTAAGTTGGGGAAACAGCTGACCGGCAGGAATTTCTCATCCCTGATTTTTTTATAAATTTAAATCTCACTAAAATCACAGATTCCAACTTTCATAACATTAAAGTCTTGACTGTCTACTCAGTTATTTAGCAGTTTTGTATGTCAATAAATATTCTGAAAACTTACCATATCATCACCAAAGTCCTGCATACCACCCATCTGTCCAAATCCTCCACCCATACCTGCAAAAACACAGACAATTCATTAATGAAAAAAAAAATGAAAAAAAACTATGACCATGCAATAAAAAAACATAAAAATAATAATTTCATTAATAAATGAAAAAAATAATATTGCACCAATAAAAAGTCACAACCCATGTGCAATCAATCAATACCAAAATTAACATTTGACAACAATTAATATTTAAACTATCATCTGAAAATATAGTAGAAGTTTCTTCGTAAGTACATTCTGATACAGTATATTGGTTTTACGACACTCCACCAAAGCCAGGACAAAAGTTAACTATTAGGGTTAATAATACATTATGAATGCAAACGTTCCACATAATGTGTATACCCAATATCAATTTATTAAACTTAGTATTGTTAATCTCATATTAGCTCAACATGTGTTGAAGATCATGCCTATCTACTCTAAGTGTAACTGAAAATGCAGTGTTACCTTGATTTCTTCCCATTCCTCCACTGTTCATTCTAAAAAAACAAACAAAATGTGTAAACAACCAAAGAAAACAACAATGAAATTCAAAATATGATATTAAAATATGTGTATTTATTATAAAGGTTGAGCATTTCCACTTTGGTTATTAAGCTGAATAGGAATTTATTTTTAAAAATATTTATTTATTAATTAAGCAGAATTTGTAAATAGAAAATTAGGTCAATCTGCATCAAAAGAAAAAGAAAAATTCACAGAATTTCAAGCATAATCAATCTTTTTTCTTTGGATTTAACTAAAAAAAAAATGAATGGAAGAAAAACGAAAGCACTAAAAGAAACCTGTAATTTCAGTGTCTATCAAAATGCTTACCTCATTCCTCCCATCCCCATTCCTGATCCACCGCTGCTGCCACCTCCGAATCCCATTCCGCCTCCCATTCCACCACCCATTCCTCCACTCCTCATACCCCCACCCATTCTTCCTCCCATCCCCATTCCGCCTCGGCCACCTCGTCCTCGCATGCCCATTCCCATTCCAAAGTCATCTCTGCAAAGTAAAAAAAGAAATTATAAAAACAATGATTTAGAAAATTAAAAGTATACTCTGCATGGGTGGATAAAAAGTCTGCCTTCCCAAATCAAAACTTACTAAACCAAAGATTGCAAGTTTACAAACAATGAAATAAATATAACGAATATTATGAAATTAAAATGATATACATATATTTTAACTTGAAAATGTGTATTAAATTTGCTAAAAAAAAACTAACATTTTTTAAAAATAAAAACAAAAAAAACACTAAAAAATATATGAAAGAGTAACTTCTTTTATGAAAGTCTGATGTAGACTTCTGTTGGTTAGATTTATCTATATTCATTCTCATTATTACTCTTTGAGTAACATGCAATAGTTTATTCAAATGACTGTAAATTTGTTTTTACTAATTGCAGTTACTAATATTTCAGAATGAAACAAAACCATTATAATAAAAGAGCAAACCAAATTTTTTTTTAAATAATAATAAAAAGAAATTCTTAACCGAAAATGGAAAAAATAACTAAAATCATTTTAAGTTATGAATCTGTACTATTCATGAAACTGAATGAAAATGTTACTGACCGTCCACCTCGCATTCCATATCCACCACGGCCTATAGAACCTCTTGGATTTCCAGTTCCCCTACGTCCACCTTCGGCAGGGGTGAATCCGCCGTACTCTTGTGCATAGTAAACATCAAAATTGTTTGGGTCGTATGGTTGCTGTGGTCCTTTTGGCGGTGCCTATAAACAAAGAACATCAGTTACTCTCTAGACCACAGAATTAATTTTGACAAACATCAGGCTGATTGACAGATTGTTTAATGACACACACCCCCCCCATCATAAAAAATAAACATTCACTATTGGGAGTCATACAAATGGCCGAGATTGGTAGTTGTAAAATACTTCTCAACAAAAACAAAGTAACTATGTATAAGGACATTTTATTTTTTTTTAAAGTTTTTTCGTTTTCGGTTTAAATGTATTCTGCACCCAAATAAAAAACCTACACCTATATTCAATGGTCTAACAATAATACTATCATCTTTGTTTAACAAATTGTATTGTAAATGAAAATGAATGACTATCTCACATTTTGACTATAAAACTAAATCTCGAGCACTTACAGACTGTAGTAGTTCAAAAATCTCTTCAACACAGCCTACTGCTGTCCTAGGTTTTGCCTGGATTAGAACAATCCGATCTGTTGAGTTGGGGCAACATTGGGAAAACACTCGGATGTTAGCACCAGTTTTCTGAAACACCAAGTTAAACATTACAAACTACTATATAACAATGCCAACAATTTACAATAAAACAACACAATAATATTAAAATACATGACTAATTTAAGATAAATGTTTTTTAAAAACCTCTTCTAGACCAATGAAAAAAATACTATTTTTAAACAAACATTTCTTTGACTTACAAATATATACTGTTTTTCTTTAAAGACTAATTTTGAATGACATTTTCTTAACTAATCTTTTTTTCATGACCACTAAAAAATAATGTCTTCAAACATGTTAGATTTCATGCAATCTATTTTGTTTTATTATTACATTCAACTACAATCCTTACGATTATTTCATATTCGTCTGCTAAGAACTGAAAACTTGCGTAACCCATTTGTGGGTTGCACATTAGTTCAAACAACCTATTGTTTTGTGCAACCCAGTACAAAATTTGTTATGTTATCAGTAAAAATATATTAACGTGCAAACAAAAACTGTACATGTAAAACCCACTGAATTAGAACACAATAATTCTAAGGTAGAAATTTACTGCTATAATTCCAACTGGAAAGATAACTCCCCACACAACATGGGCATTTCAAATGTGGCATACCTCTCTGAGCTCCTTGATCTTGAAACCAGCACGACCTATGATACATCCAGCCTGACTTTGATGAACTAGCATCCGCAACTCACAGTCAAAATCAAGATCATCATTATGTTTGTACTGTTAAAACAAAATTACCACATTAATAATAAGAACTATACTGTGACACAGAAAACAAATATATTTAAGAATAACCAAAGAAGTGAAGAGATTAAAAAGTTTCCACTTATTATATCTGCATCACAAACTATTTTAATAAAGAGTAGAGATTTCTTGGCATTGAGTTTTTATAAGTCTTTCTTTTGTGGATATTAGCACATTATACAACCAGGCTGAGTTGCTGCTAACTTAACATCCAAAATATCAAAAAAGACTGAGGTGTAATGACAAGGATTTTAAGAATGTGTTATTTTTCATAAACAATATTCTTTTTCTATTAAAAAATAATAAATATTAATTTAAAAAACAATAAATATTAATTTGAAAGAAAATAGCCCAAAACATACATTTTAAATATTTTAGCGATTATCAAAATTAAAATTAACAAATGCATGACATGCTTTTTTTTAAATCAAATATATACAGCAAATAAAAATAAGTAAAACAGGATCACTTATTAAAGATGTACAATTCCACACTAAATTCATTATAAAATTATTAATTTTGAACATACATCTTCCAGCATTGGAATGACCTCCAAAAGCACTTCAAGGACAGTCCCAAGGTCGGTAGCAATTGTCAGGATCCTGAAATTGTTGTGTGAACACAAATTAAGCAAAAACAACAATACACATGACAGTCTTGCATATATTTTATATATAAAATAAAAAAATTTAAGCCTCAGAAATATTAATTATTTGCAGTATGAACAGATTTAGCTTTATCTTAATAACAAAAGCAAAATAGAGAGTATATGTCTTTAATTATTTTTTAAAGTTCAGATATAGAAGAAATGTTTACAAATTTATCTGAAAGCTGATAATTACAATTATTTGAATTTTTTTTGTATTAATTAGTAAAAATTACAATTAAAGAAATATTCAGAGAAACAATAAAAAAAGCAAAATATTAATATTTAAATATAAGAACGAAGCAATTAAATGAGTGCATATTGTTAGCTGAGAATATGCAGAAACCACCAACATTGTACTGCTACACTCGTGTGCCATATTAACATCCATACAAACTTCCCATAGCATCCAGTCATATTACATGTTTACATATACATCAGCATACAGATATAGCATTTTGTGACAGACAGGACAGAGAAGAAACCCAACAGGATAGGCCATTTCATACCCAAGGTTTATCTATTTATCTGACTGGCAGCTAACATTCATTTCATATTAACAAATAAGGAATTTCATTTTAAATTTAGAAAACACAGAAACAAACTGCAAACAAAATATTTTTTATTATCAATAAAATTAACTTATATATTTTGATTTAAAACATGATTTTGTGTAGATTTGAAATTTATTGATGCTCCAAAATAAGGAAGAAAATAGTTGATTTGCCTGTTTACAATTTGTTTCTTTGCTTGGGAAATGAGGAATTCTGGAATCTAGAAGCGCACGAGATAAAACCCCGATACCTGCCAACAGTTTAAAATGCAGAACTCTAATCCACACCACCACATGCATTGTGTATTTATAAAAGGAAAAGAAATATCATACAGACTCCAAGCATCTCAACCAGTGGTTATTAAGTGTCAAACATATGGGCCTGATTTCCCAGTAGTGGTTATTAAGTATCAAATATATGGGGCTGATTTCCCAGCAGTGGTTATTAAGTATCAAATATATGGGGCCGATTTCCCAGCAGTGGTTATTAAGTATCAAATATATGGGGCCGATTTCCCAGCAGTGGTTATTAAGTGTCAAACATATGGGGCTGATTTCCCAGCAGTGGTTATTAAGTTTCAAACATATGGGCATGATTTCCCAGCATCTTAACCAGTGGTTTTTAAGTTTCAAGTATACAAAGCCGATTTTCCAATCCAGGTTATTAGCATTATTACAGCAGCCTACAAGTTATCCCTGGATTAAACAGGTTCTTTATGTTATGTATTTAATATGCATAGGTTTCAGTAACCCGAAGCTAATAGCAGGTTACAATTGCACTACTCGATATAACTACAAGTATATGGAAAGCCTGCAGCCCTTTGGTATATGTCATCGTTTACAACATGTTTCATAGCCCAAGTTTAACCCTGCGTTTCAGTATGCTGATATTAATTAACACAGGGCTGAGGAACTGGCCCATGGTATTGTAATAGATAACAAAAAGAAAACTGCTAAGAAACTACTTGTCCTTTAATTAGCAGCTACATCCCTTGAAATCATCTATGATAGCATCTAACTGCCATTGCTAAATCATTCTACGATACAGCAATGACCATTTTATGAAAATAAGGGTAGTTTCATATTTTTGGAACATTAGGACAATGCTACCACATATCAATTACACAGCAGCTTTTATTAAGGTACTGCTGATTGCCACCACAAATTTCAAGGTCTGCAGGAAGGATGTTTTATATGCTCTCTCCCACAGCCTTTGATATAAGTTGTTAACCACTGGTAGGGAATGGAAAATTACCCAACATATCCACTGGAGGGGCATTAAAAATTATCAAAATATGTAGTCAACATATGTGCTTTGGTGAGGATATATTGTGCCTTGCTAATTCAATGAATAAAGTAAAAATCTTAATTTATCAGGTACTATATCTTTTTGAATATTTACGACATCTTTATATTAAATATGGATTATGGTGCAAGCATTAACAAAGTACGAAGTGAGGTGTCATACAGTTCAGCCATTTTTGTTTTTGTGCATTGTTTTGTTAAGCGTTGAATGGTCTAGACGTAAAACATTTTTATACTATTGAACTTCCAAAATATTTATATAAATTCAGTTCTATAATTAAGTTATAAACAAAAACTTCCAACATAAAAAAAAATTAAAATCCAATAACCAATTTAACAAAAATAATTTTAAATCTAAAATGTTACAAGTTGGCAGGTATATCATCCCATTTATGAAGTGGATGCTATGGAATCTAAAATTATGTGAACTTTATATTAAAAAAATAAAAATAAATAAAGAACATAATGGTCCACAAGTGTAGCATTTTGGGACAAATAAGCTGAAATAACATTTTTCCTACAACAAGTAGACAACAAATTTATTCTTAAAATTTAAACAAATGAAGCAGATAACTTGTTAACAAAGCTTGTTCAATTCAAAATTACGTTTATTTTGTATACTTTAATGGCCAAAGCTCAACTAAATTTCATATTTATGGGTTACATGAGACAATAAAATTACGGACCACAGTTGGGTTTTATAAGAACTAGCATTGCACTCTAACACTCTTGTCATGAAAAAAGCAAGTGCCACTGAAGTAAAAAGTGGGACACTGAATTGAAATGGAAAAAGGATTCAATGTAACAGGGTGCATACCGTTCCGGGCCGTCGCTATCAGGAACTGTGACACTGGCTTTGTACTGCATCATGGGAAGGCGTGGGCGGGCGAGGGCAGACGTACGTTCCAGGGTCAAGGACATTCACCGAGATCAAGGACAGGGTCAATACCATTGTTTTGTTGGGCGAGAGAGGGGGCGATCATAGGAAGGATAATAACAAACAACATGAGAATCTTCTGGCATTAAGAAAATGACATGGGCATGGCAACAAAGTACATAGTTAACTGTTACCTACAGTTCTCTGGGAAAACAAAAGCAAATATCATTAACCAAGGCAATTATTAGAATCATAATTATGCAAAATTTACTTTTAAAATAATGGAAAATAAACTGAATAATTACAGAAATGTGTTCTTTCAACGCAGCAAATTTATCTTCTTTTATATTTAAGGAGATGAATGGGATGTTGAAAACATAGCAGAAATCTTAATCAGAAATCAGACATGGGTAAATAACAAGATATATGAATACAGTTCACTAGGACCCTAGTAATTCTAGTGTAGTTCAGCGATCTAACCTGTATTTTTAGGATTGGTTTAAAATTAATGCAGGCCTGACACTTATCTTTAGAATGCCAAAAAGCAATTTTATTTTCAGGATAAAAATTACATTAAAATTATTTAATCTGAATTATTAATCAATAGGAATCCCTCAGTATAGTACACAAAAAGGTCAAAATGTTTATGCACTGGTAATTCATATAAATGGGAAATTGTTTTTACATCATTTATTAAAAGATAAAAAGATTTTAAAAATATATTGATGCTTTGGGATTTTAGTTTTTTCTGGGTTCTTTTTATAAAAAAAATAGTGGCAGGCTTGCAAAATTTGGAACAGCACTAAATATAATAATTATTATCAAGTACGAGATAAAATAACTTCACAAGACGATTAAATTTAACAAACTATGATATAAAGATATTACATGGTATATGGAACACCAGCAAATATGTTTACATCACTAAGTATAATCTAAAGGTTGAATTACTTTCTTTCACATTTATCCCCCTCCCCCACCCTGTAACTGTTATGATGAACCCATATTTATGTGGACGAATACTTACATCACTTCTCAGTCGTTTGATGTTGCTACCTCCTTTGCCAATTATGGCTCCAGCATTCTGAAGAAAACAAACAATTATTAAATTAAACTTATTATAAATACCTGAATTTAATTTTTGGTTATGTCAACACATAAACAGATATATTAATTTGATTAAAATGCACGTTTTAATATTTTATTATTCTAATGTGGCTGAATTGTTCTGATGCAAAACTAAATATTTTCAATCAAAATAAGTTAAAGAATATTTCATGTTAGTCTTCAACTTGGCATGAATTAATGTACATATTTCAACCAAAAAAAATGGATTAATGACCCCACTCCCCTTGCACAAAAAAAAAGAAATCTATTGGGGGTACAAAAATTGAATAAAAATAAAATTACATTTTGTTTGCTTTTATTTAATAATTTTCCACAGACACATCAGATTACAGTCGAATTTTGGTGTTTGGGGAGGGGGGGGGACGATGATTATTTCCTTGGATTCCTAGGAATCAAGAGAGCACCAAAACAACGGCAAATGTGTTTCCTACTGTGTAAGTGGGGAAAAAGAGCACAGCAATATTTGCCTATGTTAGAAATGAAATTGAAAGGGCACTGCGGCAAAGCAACAGGGCAGCATTCCAAACGCCTCTATACCTTGGTGAAATTACAAGACAGAATAAAAATGTTGTCATTGGCATTTATACATTTTGTTAAACAATCTGACCAAATGGCCTAATTTGTAAAATGTCTTCTCTAAGCCATCAAGCATACTGTTTTTTTGTTTAATGACATCAGTAGAGCATGTTGACTTATTAATCATCTTATTGGATATCAAACATTTGGTAATTTTGTCACGGTCAGTATAAGCCAGCCACCATCAGGTTTTGTACCACTGTCTTCACCTTGAAAGAATGTCCAACCACTGGACCAATAAAGCCCAATCAAGTGTAAGTGTATCATATGCAGCTGATGTCTTGAAATTTAAAATCTATAATTTTTGGCAAATCAAAAATATATATTTTTTTCCCCTTTCTCTCTGGAAATCTTATTAAAAAAATTGGTAATACAAAAAATTGAAAAAGTTTGGCCTTTAAGATTATATCTGTATTATGTCTTGAAGAATTTCCATTTGACCCCAACTACAAGAGAAGTCCAAGAATAAAGCTTTCAAAACTGTTTATTGCCTGATGTGCCAGCTTATTTTCGACTTCCTGTTATTTAGTTCAGATCAATACCTAAAAGAATGCAACGGAAACAATTGTACTTGAGGACAACAATCCCTTTTGCCGTTTTTCCAATCTTAAGCAGCAATTTTCAATAAACTTCCATTCAAGATGAGGTGAGTAATGGACTCGGCATTAAAGCAACAAAGAAGCCACACTATTGTCTGTTCCTCAGAACATTTCTTTTCCATTAACCAAGCTAAATCAATTTGCCTAGTCTAGCTTCTCCATCTCACAAACAGCCCAGGTAAAACCAGAAAACGTTTTTATCTTATCCAGCTCTTATTTTTAACTTCTTGAACCCACTTTCTCATTAAGTAGGGGAATATTAAAAGGATATTAGTGTAGCTCATACTGTGCATGGAAAAGATATTTTTTAAAGTAGAATTCTGCCGCCGTGTAACAAACTATTACTGGATAAAGGCGAGCACTCTTGTAAATGTATGCAACACTCTTACTGCTTTGCACAGATGGTGGTGAAAGAAACACCAGGCTTTCCAGTGCAGATTCTTTTATGAGAGAACCTCAGTGTGTAAGATTCAATGGTAATCTAGAAAATTTAGTTTTAATGATTGAACTAATCAGGGTTGTTCAAACATCCCATGGTTAATAGAACATTTCAAAATATAAAAGGTTTAATTTTTTATTTAATTTTTTAATCCTTTTCAAGTGATCATTTCGTTCTCGCATAACTCTTGCGTATCTAATTTTTTATACATCTTTTTTTTGTGTGTTCAAGACTTCATTTGCAAGGAGCCACATTTTATAAATGGGTTACACAAAATAAAATGTGTTACTTAAATTTCTGTTTGCTTAACCCATTTATGGGTTTTGCAAATATTTTCAATTATAACAGGCATAAACTGGCTAAATATGTTGAAAATCTATTTTAAAATAACCTAGGTATTCATAAGGATTCACCAATAATTAACGCAACTTGCCAAGTCCATGCAACATCAAACTGAGAAAAATAATGTTAGTTTTATTAAGTGAAATGAGATAGCTCTCAAACTGATTTTTTCTAAAAATTATTCCAGTATTGGGGGTAAATAACTCTTAATAACCTAATAACTCTAGTACTGGTTGGAACCACATGACCGAAAAACTTGCCACATGCAATTGGGAACTATCTATGTTTATAGGTATTGAGTCATTTCCTCCCATGATGCTTTTAAGCACACAGGAAATACAATTTTGAAGGGCACGTTTGACTGTAGAGAAATGTACCCTCTGGTATTCAAGTGCTTGCAAGACATTGTCGAGAAAAGTCACCTGCAGTATTCAGAAGACTAAACACAAATGTTCCTTGTTTTAGAATACATCCTTTTTGGAACATTCAGTGTTTTTGATTCTGTTTGTAAAATCTCAAAATGCATTTTACAACAAACAGAATGCAGCTGAGAAACACAGTTGATTTTTTAGAAGTTGCCAAGACTCATTTTCATCAAAATAATTAAAATGTACACATATGGCCAAAATCTGTATCGCGTTATCAAAATCACGGAACCAAAATTTTATTTCCCATGGTTTTTGTATCACTGTTGCCTTATTTTGGATTACTGAAAGAGAGTTTCCAATGGGTTCCCATGATCCAAAAGCAGGGAACCGAAATTTTTTTTTTCCATGACATTTGAAATCACATGGCCGAAAAATATCTTTTTAGTGACTGATAATTTATCCAGTGAAAACACTTTCAAAGGTTGTGTACCTTGCTCTGTAGAAGAATGCGGAGCTCCACCTTGGGTCCTTCTCCTCTCTGCCGTTTGATCATACTTTCATCTTCATCTTGCTCATCAAGGGGACGTTTCATTCTTCCTGCAAAATAAACATGTCCATTAGATGTCTGTATGCCATATCATGAATACAATGTTCTATTAAATTAATAAAATATATCATCTAGCCCAGAGAATGTTTTGTGGAAACAACATAGGTTAAAAATGCAACATAATATATACAAGTATGGGAATTGGAAAAATGGCTGGAAGTATTCAGCCTAAAATCCTAGGAATGCCTAGGCCCCGATAGAGGGCCCAGGAGGGCGAAGTCCTTCACCCAAAAATTAATTTGTTATTATGAAGGCTGATTTGTTACCTCTCAGTGAAATTGAGAAAAACTGTTTCCATTTGTACCTACATTGAGGCAATTAAAAAAAATTAATTTGGTTAACTCAGAGCCTTGTGGGGTATGGGATACAACTGGAGGCGTATCTTGAACTTCACTGGCATGTATATCCATTGATGGGCATACAATTCCTATGCCTGATATAAAAAAGGCAAAAATCAACACCTTATCCCAAAACCAAGACGTTTGTGTTAAAATCATGTAATTAAAAATGTGACATAACATAATTATCCTTCAAATTAAAAAAATATGCCTGTGCAAAGTATAAAATATGAACGAATATATTTCTTTCTGTTTTCATATCATAAGAGACAAGAAATGTCTCATTTTTTAAATTACTATCAAGTCACAATCAAATAACCTAAATGAAATACCATCACAACTGATGAAAAAAAATTGAAAATATTAACAACAATGCTGTTTTAGAACTATTTTATGAATTTTTTTTTTTTAAATATCCCTTTGTCTAAATAAAAACATGAAGTGTATAAAGGTTACAGTACAGGTACTTTTGGTAGCAAGCAGCAAATAGAAATGTAAATAATTTGCACCACTAAAATAAATGAACAATTGACTTGTCTGGCTATCCATCATGTTTTCCAGAACACATGAGAAAACGGTGGACAACCCTCTAGGCAATTTAGAACTGATCAAAAGGAAACATGGGGTTTTTTTTGGAAACAATTGACGAAGAACATCATTAAAAGGCAATGTTTCCTGATATCTGGGTCACTGACAAGAACATTTGTCACCTGCTGCATCTGTTCAGAAGTTACCAATAATAGCAAAATAAATATCAGTATAATTAATCAATTAAAGGAAGCACATTTTGTTGAATGATGCCCTAGCACATTGTGTAATCATTGTTACACTGTCTATATACACATGCTACGGTTTTTCAGTTAGCAGCACTGTCATGTGCATAAGCTGCTCTCGGTTATTCTAGAAAAATACTTTCTGAAGCTAAGGTCTAATGAACAAAATCAGTTCCTTGACCTTTTTGAACTTCAGGTGGATGCCCCATCATTGATTAGATAACGACCCAATAAAAGACATCATAATTAAATTTTCACACTTTTTAACTCCATTAATTCACAACTGGTTTTGTACAGACTACATGCAAACAATTTAGGAAGAAAAAAAGAAAAAAAAGAGAAGAAGATATCAGCAAATTTACAAATCTAGCATCCAGTCAATTGTTAGGTTGTAATCACAATGGTTCAGAAACGATCATGATTCAATTATAGATATCTACCGACTATTTCTAGACAATTCTGGAATAGGTATGTTATGCACAGACATTGGAACATATAAACTGCAGTCATGTTCAACCCTTAATGACCTGATACATCAAACATGGCCTACTTCATAAAATAAAAGACTTATTGACAAACCTCAAATTCAAAGACATTAATGGCCTTGAAAAATTATTTTTTTAAATAAAGACTTTCAAAGATTTTCAAGATTCGCAAGAACCCTGTACATACTGAAATTTACACTCTACTGACTTTCAACAAAAGTATTTTAGAAGAGAAATATTCCACCAACCAATGGGTTGAACAACCAGACACAGGTGATTTAATGCATCTGCCCAGGTGACTGAACTACAGCCCTATCAGCCTACAAAAGCAGAGATTAACAAAGATTACTCCAATGCTGGCCTGGTCTCAGGATGATGGTCAATCACGGAGAAGCCATTAGATGACTGCCATTGATACCCACCAACAGCCAACATACTGGCGCCAGAAAACATAAAATTAACCACATAGCCCAGTCAGGAAGTGATTCATAACACTAAAACTAATCACACTAACGAGACCATATTCAGTTGTCACAAAACTGCAGGTCACGTCTTTTTTTTCTCTTTCAAATTAGCTTCTGATAATAATAGTATTGTGGAAAATTGCCACTTCGTAAAGTCTCTGCTTGAAATGTGATCTTGGGAGTCATTCTTTATAAACAATCTTTTTGATGTGTATCGATTCAAAATCCTTCTAGTGCACTGTTTAGTAGCTATTTTCGTTGGTCCTATTTGGATACACAATATATAGACCTGTTGAAATTATGTGAATAATCATTTTGTTCGCGTGTCTTTCACGCAAGTTTAGTTTTACACAACCCATTTTCATTTGTGGTAAAATTAGAACACAACACATTTTATAAATTGGCTATGCAAAAGGAAATGGATTGGAACAACTTATGCAAAATTTCAATTCTGACGTTCAAATAAAAAAGTTTTAAAAAAGGTGAAACCTGTTTTCTGTAAGATACAAGGATGAAATGGTTAACAAGCTGGAAATACCACACTCCACACCTTTTTAACATACACATTTTCAGTACTGAATAAATTTATTAACGTAACTAGAGCCTGTTTTAATGTAGGTCTACTTGACAAGAAATTTAACAAGTCTTCAAGTGGTTCCTCAATGAACGTAGTATCACTTCCGCAGTACAATGAACACTTTGATTCTGAATGTTGTCAAGATGACACTTTTGCATTGTTGTTGACTCATTCATTTTATGTTTAGTAAATGACTGTTATAGTACTGTTTTAAAACAGAATGAAGCAGGCTATGATCACAATAAATGTTTGAATATTATTCAGTTATATCCAAGATGGCTATGATTTCCCAAGTCTAAAAGTAAAACATATTATACACACACTCATTCAACTATTTCATGCCTTGTTGTCAATTTCTCAATGGACTGTTGGAATGTACAAATTAATTATAGCACAATTCTCAGAAGTAATTATTTATTAGTTCCATATGCACAAATACAGTATCTGTTACTTCAATTTGTGTTATAAATTTGATTCACTTACATATTAAATTATTTAAAAAAAATAAAATTAAAGATTTATTAAAGAAATTATATACCCCTTTAATTACATATCACTACACTGATTTAACAGGATCTTGAAATAAAACTGGATTATTAATGATCATTTTCAATTAGCACACTTTCGTGCATTTCCATAGCTTTTTAAAACTTATAAAATATTAAAACACTGAGCACATACATGTAGATCTGTACACATTAGTAGTAAACCATATTTCTTTGCACATAATCAAAAGCACTTTTATAAATGTGTATGTTGGTGTACCTCAGCACTAAATGATAGCTTTCTTAAAAACAACATTACAAACTGATG
Organism: Symmetromphalus regularis; assembly: GCA_032355785.1. Classification (NCBI taxonomy): domain Eukaryota; kingdom Metazoa; phylum Mollusca; class Gastropoda; order Neomphalida; family Neomphalidae; genus Symmetromphalus; species Symmetromphalus regularis. Next base: position 30,657 of record JAULBS010102970.1, read on the forward strand.
TATGGATATTAGCTTTCCAAACAAGGGTAATCAACGAACACAGATTAATATCCTCATCACAACAGGTATGGTTTTGCTAATGACCCAAATATAGATTTTCCATGCATATCCACCTGAAACTGCCTAAACGCAGAACAACAGCGGAGGTACCTACATTGATTTCTGAATAAATAGCCACATACCAGTTATTTATTTCCTTTTCATAATGATATAAAATGCTGGGACGCCAAATCATTACAAAGCATTCTGGCCATGATCATAAAATAGGAAATGTGGAAGCCAAATTAATGACAAATATGAAAGAAATAACTATAGTTAGTTAAAAATAATAACATTATTAAAGCATGTTAATTATATAGGCATTCTTTATTTTTATCATTTTTATTATAGAATGCTAATAAAAAAAATAGTTTTTTTTAATTTTGCCATAAATGATAATTTAAAGGAATACTTTCAGGACTTGTTTTTATTTTTATAAAAGTATTCAAACGTAACATCCAGAAATCATATTTTAACACAAGGCACAAAAAAAAAAATTTCATTGAACTAGCAAATTGCTAACTAATGTTAAAAAATGATTAGCAATTTTGGTAAAATGTGTAGCAATAATTTCCAACAATT